>PVHP010014740.1:0-38581 GCA_004024765.1 Zapus hudsonius
CATAGATCCCTCAAGTTTTGCTCACTTGATTTCTTGAATTTATTGAAACCTATGACATCCTTATTAATTCCTTCTGATTTGTCTTCTACTTCTGAAAGTCTGTCCTCCAGATTATCAACTCTGGGACTGATTGATTCGAGGGAGATTTTTAACATCTCATTTTTAGTATTTGTTTCTGCTATAGCTTTGTTTACAGACTTCAATTCTTTGGTGAGATCTAATTTCCAATCTATTTTTGTTTTTTGTTTGGGATTCCTGATAATCATTTTTAATTTTTTTTAGGTCCTCATCAAATTTAATCATTTGGATATCTAGCTCCTCCTTTAACTGGTTAATTTTCAATTCACTTAATGTGTTTCTGAATTCATTCACAATTCTCTCCATTGAGTTCATTTTGGAGACTATGTTTGAGTTAGAAACCTTCATCTCATTCATGTCTTTTCTCATAATTTCCATATCAGCCATTAGCTGCTTCATATTTGCATTGCAATTGTGGTCAGGAGTCATATTGTTCTCTATTTGCGATTGTGTGTGTGTTGCCTCTACTTCTTTGCCTCTCTCGTGTTCCATAAAGGGACTAGGGGCCCTGGGTTGGGGAGTTCCGTCTTTGATATCTGTGGGTTTTTTCCTTTGATTTCTTCCCATGTCTAGGTAGGCGAGTGGGACTCAGGCACCCTGGGGAGTGCTGGTCAGCCCGCTTTGCTACCAGTGGAAAGATCACCAGGTTTGATCCTAAACAAAGGTCTTTCCTGTTGGGGTGTTCTGTCCCCAGAGAGGCTTAGTTCTTTACCTGTCTGGATCCCTCAGTCTGTGACTGTTTAGTCTTAGAGACACCCCATAGGCCCCTGTCCCCAGTTGGTATGCTGCAGTTGAAACACAGTCCCAGCACTCCAACTATAGGGCCCAGTGTTCTCCCACCTGACTGTGCCCTCCTATCAGTGGTGCGTGGTCCCTGGTGCCCACCGAAGCCGCCTATGTCCTCCCAACACTAGCAGAGGTTCCCCGGTGCCTGAGGCCTGGCCCTGCCCAGCGGCTGCGGACCACAGTGTGCTCCGGGAACGCGCTAGTTCAGTTTGCCCGCTGAGCGCAATTGCCTGTGTATGTGGGGGGGTCTCAGGGAGAAGTGCGCCCAAGAATCACTGGAGGGAGGCTGGAGGAAGGGGGGCCCCGGGAGGGAGAGATGCTCAGCTGGCAAGGGCTCTCGGGCTGCACCGGAGAGGAGACAATGCCACTGGCCTGTGGGAGCAAGGGGTGGGGGAAGGGCCGCGCTCTGTTCCTCGGCAGAGCAGAAAGCAGCTGGGGAGTCCTGACCCTCCAGCTAGTGGGGAGACGGTAGGTTTGGGTTCAGGGCCAGCTGGGGTCCCAGGTTTGGATCCCAGCTGAAGAATCAAACCTTTTCGACCGCAGTCCTGGCGAGGCTGCTACTAGTCCGCCATGATGCTCCGCCCCCTCTTTGCATCTATTGAGATGACAATGTGGTTTTTGTGGTTGAGTCTATTAATGTGGTGCATTACATTTATTGACTTGTGTATGTTAAACCATCCCTGCATCCCTGGGATGAAGCCTACTTGGTCAAGGTGAATAATGTTTTTGATGTGGTTTTGTATCTGGTTTGTGAGAATTCTGTTCAGGATTTTTGTATTTATATTCATCAGTGATACGGGTCTGTAGTTTTCTTGTTGCATCTTTGTCTGGCTTCATAGAAGGAGTTTGGAAGCCTTCCTTCTTTTTCTATACTGCTAACAAGCTTCAGAAAGAGTGATTTCAGTTCTATGAGGAAGGTTTCATAGAATTCGGCTGAGAATCCATCGGGTCCTGGACTTTTCCTTTTGGGGAAGTTCTTGATTACATTTTTGAGCTCCATGAATGTGATAGGTTTATTTAGAGACTTGATCTGCTCTGGGCTAAGCTGTGGTCATTGGTAGGTATCAAAAAATTCATCCATTTTTTCCAGTTTCTCTAATTTTGTGGAGTAGAGGTTTTGGAAGTATGTCCTGATGATACTTTCAATTTCATTGGGGTCTGTTTTGACCTCTCCCTTATCATTTCTGATTTTGTTGATTTGGACCTTCTCTGTTCTTCATTTGATTAGATTGGCCAGGGGGGTCATCAAAATTATTAACTTTTACAAAGAACCAACTCTTTGATTTATCTATTTTTAAAATTGTTTTCTTCATTTCCACTTCTTTAATCTCTGCTCTGATTTTAATTCTTTTTGTCTTGGGATCCTAGGGTTGGATTTTTCCATTTGTTCTATTGACCTTAGGTGGGTGGTTAGGTGGTTGATTTGGGATCTCTCTGTCTTTGTTATGAAGGCATTTAGCACAATGAATTTCCCCCTTAGGACTGCTTTCATTGTGTCCCATAAGTTCTGGTAGGATGTGTCATTATCATTTGCTAATAGGAAATTTTCAATTTCCATTTTGTTTTCTTAAATAATCCACTTGTTGATTAAGAGCATATTGTTCAGGTGCCAATAGTTAGTGTAATTTCTGTATCTTCTCCCATTGTTAATTTCTAGCTTTAACACATTGTGGTCTGATATGATGCAGGGGGTTACATCAATCTTCCTGAATTTGTTGAGGGAAGATTTATAACCTAGTATGTTGTCAATTTTGGAGAAGGTTCCATACACAGCTGAGAAGAATGTATATTCTGTGTCTTTGGGGTGGAACATTCTGTAAGTATCTGTTATCCCTAGCTGGTCAATGGTATTGTTGAGCTCCATTATTTCCCTTCTGACCTTTTGTTTGGATGATCTGTCTAGGGATGATAGTGGAGTAATAAAGTCTCCTACTATGATAGTGTTGGGGTATATATTTTGATTTTGAGTAAATTTTGTTTTGCAAACTGAGGAGCCCTTGCATTTGGTGCATACATATTTAAGATAGTGATATTTTCTTGTTGGATCATTCCCTTGATGAGTAGGAAATGGCCACCCTTGTCCTTTTTTTATTGATTTTGGTTTAAAGTCTATTTTGTCAGATATTAGTGTAGCCACACCCGCTCTCTTATTATTCCCACATGCTTGGAAAATCGTTTTCCATCCTTTTACCCTTAGGAGATTACTGTCTTTAGAGGTGAGATGCATTTCATGAAGGCAGCAGATGGAAGGGTCCATTTTTTTTTTTTTGATCCACCCTGCTAACCTGTGTCTTTTTATAGGAGAGTTAAGTGCATTTACATTCAAAGTTATCACTGTGAGGTTTGCTTTAAGTCCTGCCATGTTGGAGGACTTAACTGTTATTAGTAGCACTTTGGTGTTGCTTATCAATATACTCTTGGATATTAAATAACATTTGAAAATTTTGTTCACACTAAAAAGACATCATTTCACAAACTAAATTATCCTGAACATTTGACATATTTAAATGTTCAGGATAATTTAGGTTGTGAAATGATGTCTTTTTACATACAAAGTTATCACTTACTTGATTATAGTGAAAAATATAATGACAGACTATTTAAAGAAAATCTTGGACTGGAAGATGGTTCAATAATTAAAGTCACCTGCTTGTAAAACTTTCTAGCCTGGGTTCAAATCCCAAGCCACCCACATAAACTAGACCCAGAACGTGGTACAAACATCTGATGTTCAAGCACTAGGACATGCATGCATGTGTGCACAGACAAATAAATAAATGTTTTTAAAAGTGCGTCTTAAATTTAAAACAATCCCAGCAGAGCTTATCTTTTTTATTTCAACCTGTCATTGAATTTAAAGTTATAGTACATGGTTACAGTGTTGTTGTTGTTGTTTAATTTACTCTAGCAATCTTTGTATTCTGACTGGCATTTCTTATGATTTCAAATTGATTTATCCATAGTTCTGTCCACTGGATTCTTCCTATAATTTCTTGTGGTTGCTCAGGCTGTTATACACATGTGTCTTCAATATTTCGCTACTTTAAATGAAGAATGGAGTTTACTCACATCAAAACTCTTGTTTCCTACACTTCAAAATCACTATTATCAGATGATGTTGTGGCTTTTATTTAAATCACCATATATGATTTGCAAACTCATGAGAAGGGTGGCATATTAGATATAGCCATATTTCTGTTCTTTCTCTTATCCAATTTTTCTGCTGCTCCAAAATTCTTTTCTTTGCTATTTACTTTCTGGCTTAAAAACTTCTGCAATTGTTCTTTAAACACATGACTGCTGACAAACTTTCTTCAGCTTTTCTTTTTCTGTGAATATCTTTATTTCCCCTTCATTCATGAAGCTGCTTTCTCTGGGTATGGAAATCATAGTTGATAGTCCTTTTCCTCCTGTTTGTTTGGAGAGCCTGCTGTCACTTTCTTCTGGCCCGACATTCCAGAAGAGAATCATTCAGTTATGCAAATGTATGGCTCCCTACAGGCCACAATTCTCTCTGGCTATTTTCAGGAATCTCTCCCTTCATTTTCCAAACTTTAATTATGATGTGTCTTGGCATGGATTTCTTTGAATTTATCATATCTTGAGTGTGCTCAGCTTCTCAAATCTGTGCTAAATTTGGAAACTTTTGGTCATTATCTCTTCAAATACATTTCAACTATGCTTCATTCTTCTCTCCTTCTGGGACTTCTGAGATATGAACACTGAGGTTTAGTTATTGTCCCACAGGTCTCTGAAGCTCTGCCCAGTCTCCTTTTACAGTCTGGTTCAGCTCTGTTGTTGCCTTTCTTTACAAGAAAGGGGGAAATAGGTCTATACCATCTTTTTTAGGGCAAAACTCTCTAGTTTTTTTTTCTCTCTTACTGAGTTTGAGTATAATTTCTTTGAATTAAGAGAATTTTAGAGTCAGGGAGATTAATTTTGTGGTGTTTGAAATGCCATTACCAAACAGGTGTGGACAGCAGAGGCACAGAAGCATTAGCTTTTTGACCTTAACATGACCTTCAAACTCTTTTCCCCATTAAGATTTTATTAAACCTAGTAATACGCCTACTGGAAACAGGAATTGGACTAGGTTTTACTGTTCACATGCAATTTATAGATTTTATGGCCTTCTTAATTTTCTCTATAGCTGGATCTTTTTCTATATAAACAATTCTCTTTCTATAACTTTGTATTGATAGTGTTTACAATTAGGTAGTGTGAGACTGACAAATAACATATTCCAGGAGTTCTAGGCTGGGTCAAGTTCATGTAATTCATGTTCTTAGGACTATGGTCTAGAACTGTGATGCACAGGTGCTACTAAAGTTAAACTAAAGTTTATTTTCTAAACACCTGCACAAATGGTTCATTTCTCACTGTATGGTTTGCAGTTTACTCTGGCTTTTTTTAATGGAAAAAGTCTGTCACCAGGGTATGAACATATATATTATACATCTCTCATATAGGAGGACTTAGCTTTTCTGTGATCTATTTCCTAAGCAATGTGAGGAAAATGACAATTACTGGTGGTATTAAAAGTTTCTTAATCTAATGTCAAATGAATTACAGTTCACATGGAATCATCTAAGAAAGTTTTGAGAGTCAAGAGAAGCCAATGAAAGCACAGAGTTTTGCTTTTCTTACAAAAGTTTAAACTTTTTATATTTGATGCATCTTTTTTTAAATATAAATTTATTGTCCATAATGAGTTACATTATTTAGTGGGCAAACCATGAGTTGTTATCCCAAATTCCCCAATTCTTCCCCTCCCCCTCCCTGATCAGTAACTATGTGGCCTTAAAAGTAAAATCTTTGTTAGAAAAGATGAAATTAAATATGGTCCCTGGCTAAAATTGCACTTTTGCTAATTATGAGAGTTTTAACAAGAAGCATGGACCATGTCTAAGAGACAAGTAACTGATTTAAATTCATGGTGGTTGCTGGCAGAAGCACATGTGGATAGCAGGTGTTGCCAAATGAAGGTGTGGATGAAAAGGACCAAGCTGGATTGGACCAGCTCCATGTTCCTTGTCTCAGTATATCCATATCCCTCGACAGTTATGTCCAACCAAGTGACTTACCTGGCCAATGAAGAGCCAATAAAGAGGGCTTTGCTCACTGCTGCCATCACACTGATGATATAATTGCATGTAGAAAAGTAGCCAGTGGCTGTGGTAGGAAGATCACAATGATTTCAATTCCAGCCTAGGACTTCTGAGAAAGTTCTAGGTCAGTTTGAGTTAGATTAAGACCCTCCCTCAAAAAAAAATCCTTCCGTTCTGTACCCATTACCCAGTTTTAAGCCACCTGCAGTTTTCAGTATCATTACAGCAGCACCACCACTTCCAACACTGCTTTACTGCCGACACAAAACACCATCCCCTGGGTGGCATGTGAGCAAAAACCACTTGTTATCACACTTCCTGAGGTGTTGAAGACCAGATCAAGGCACAATCAGATTTGGTGTCTGATGAGGGCTTAAATCATAGATAGCAATCTTCTCAGTCCATTACACATATTATTATTTGCATTCTCACAAAGAACCTGCAAATGTGAAGCATCTAGGAAAATATTTGGCAAGTGGTAAGCATTCCACAAATCCACCAGAACTGGTAACATTATTATTGCCACCATTTTTATCACAGGCAACCAGAGATGGAAAATTGCTAAAGAACTGGAGAAAGAGACTGTCATAAAAACCAGGAAGCCAGAAAGGAGCCATGAGTGAGGAAGAAGAGAGGAGGACTAAGGGAAGGGTACAGTAAACACATAAGTAGAGGGGCAGTATACTGGGAGTGGAATGGTGTAGGTGGTGTTAGAGAAGAGGGAAGGAGAGGAGGGGCAGGAAGGAAGTTAATCAAAAATTTTAAATGTTATGAATAAGCCATATGGAAACCCACTTCTTCACATGTGTGTGTGTGTGTGTGTGTGTGTGTGTGTGTGTGTGTGTGTAGGGGTGTTTTAAAAGAGAGATTAGGCAGAAGTACCTTATGGGGGTGAATAATGCTGTGCTCAGAAGCCATAGATTGTTACTGAAGAATCTTATTGCCAGAATTGGGATACCACCCAGTGAGTTGTTGGTCAGGGAAACTCCCAATACCCCCAAAACAATACAGGCTACCACCAAGTGCCAATCTGGATTGCCCACCAGAACTAGATAATAAGATCCACTGCTGAGGACATTACCTGCTTGGGTTTCACGACCTAAGAAATCAAGCTGGACCTAAGCTGGATGACTCCTCCCTGTTGACTGGTTGTCATGGTGCTGGAAAGAGCTATGCAGCTGATTGGGGGAGAAAAATCATTAACAGTCTTATCCAACAATGGGCCCTTCAAGCTTTATGGCTAGGCAGACAGGCAAAATGTGCCAATTTGGTGCAATGGTGGCATGTCTGGGCAAAGACCAAATGTTCTGATTGGATTTAATGCCCTTTTCCCAAGAAAGAATTAATGTCTGAAAGCCTAGTCAAAAGCCCATTACTGGGGATATCATAAGCTCTGGTGAGTAGTTAATACCATTGTTTGGCTAAATATGATGCTCATCAAGTTACCCTCTAACTATCTATGTTTATGTCCATATACTTATGTTTAGGCCCATATATTAATTCTCTCTAACTTTTGGTTAAAGAAGCTTCTGTGTTCAGGTGGTGGTAACTGTTGGGGAGACTCAAGACTCACCATAGTGCTGAGAAGACAGATAGCCCTGCCATGTCCTCCAAGGTGGAGAGAATATGGAAGGATGGCAGAAAGAACACAAGAGCCAAAAGATGGGGAGGAGTGCTTCGAAACACTCTCTTCCTCTTCCAGACAAAGTGGCCATTGCATTCGCAGTGGTTGTCACTATGTAAGACCTGTAAAATATGAAGGCAAAAATATAATGAGATAAAAATAGAATAGGGGCAAGCTAAGGGGTTCAATGAAGGGATTAGGAGGTGGGACAAAAACAGGTGATGGGAGGGAATTATGATCAGGATACTAGATAGATTGATAGATATATAAGGAGGTTATCAATAAAGTGTTTTAAAAAGAAAATTACTAAAGAAAATTCATCAGGCTGAAAGAAAATGCTACTAGATGGACACTTGCATGAAGAACAGTAAAAAAATCAAATATATTTGGCTAAATATAAATATTTTCTTTAATATGCATGCAAATGCTATCAGAATAGAAGCTATAGCAGAGCTCAGTATTGTTTGAAAACAGAACAGAAAGATGTGTGGAAGCAGAAAACGTAAGAGGGCAGATATGTGCATATTAAAATCAGAAAGTGAACTTCGACTTCAAGACAGGAAACTTTTCCTGATATAGAGGCATATTTTTATAATAATTAAAGAATCAACTCATAAACTAGATAATTACAGAAGTATATGTACCATAATAATTCAAAAACATGAGTAAAATTTATACATACAGAGGTATAAAAGTATATAATTATAAATGGACAGTTAATACCCCCTTTCAGAGTAAGATATGGAAGACTTAGACAAAATTAAGAACCAACTTGACCTAACTGATATTTACAAAATACTATATCAAAGAACTGGATAATCTCATTGTTTAAAGTAGACATAGAATATTCACATGATATACCATGTTCTGAACCATTAAATGCTTCAATAAATATTTTTATTGTATGTGTGTGTGTGTGTGTGTGTGTGTGTGTGTGTGCTGGGTGTATGTGTGGGGGTGCACATGTATGTGAGCATAAATGAATGTGTGTGCATGTGGGGGAGGGAGCAGAGGTCAACCTTAGGTATTATCCTCAGGAAGACCATCTGTATCAGTTTGTTGTTTTTGAAGTAGGATCTCACTCTAGCCCAGGCTGACCTAGAACTCCCTCTGTAGCCCAGGCTGATTTCAAACTCACAGTGATCCTCCCACCTCAGCCTCTGTGGAGCTGGGATTAAACACATGCGTCATCATGCCAGGCTCATACACATCTTTTAAAGACAGTATCTCCCTAGCTTGGAGCTCACCATTTAGGCTGCATTGGCTGCCTCCCTGGTGCATGTGCCGTCGTCATACTCCCTATTTTTATGTTGGAACTAGGGATCTAATCCAGGTCCTCATGTTTGCAATGCAAGCATTGTACCCACAGAGCCATCTCCACAGCCTTCAAAAAGTTTCTAAAAACTAAGGCATAATGAAGTACATTCTCTTGCTTAATGTAATTAGGAATCAATAACAATCAATAGAAACAACTTGGATATTGGTTAATTAGGTAGTATACTTCACTGGAGAAGAAAGAATATTTAGAATTTTAAAAGTTCAAACTGAATAGTACCTGAAAATATTAATATTGAAATATGTGAAGTGAAATGAATAATTCTTAGGGAACTACTTATAATTTTGAGTTTATATTTTAGAAACAAGGATAATTTATAGCTCCATGGTCTAAATTTTACATTCAAAAAGCTTGGGGAAAAAGCAAAAGTAAATAGACGTAACCTTCAAATAGAATCTTCACAAAATAAGTTTTAGAAGGTACTAGACACTTTGTAAATCCAATCTAAAGGGTTTTTTTCTAAGATTAATTCATAACAATCCAGTATTGTGCTCCTAGGTATTTACCTAGACAAAATTCCATGTTCATAGAAAAATTTGTATCATAAACTTGATAGCAAAAATAATTGTATTTTCAAAATGTAAAGTTAGAAACAACTCCATGTGTTCTGACAGGAAAAGGGATAAACAGTCCTAGATCATGCAATGAGCTTTACTGATATGCACAATACAATGAAATGAGTCTTGTGGTGGATAAAACTAATCCATGGTGTCTATATTGGTTATTTTTGTAGTATAACAAACATGCATGTATTATGCAAGTTTCTCAGAGCCAGGAATCCAGGGACAGCTTTTCTGGATGTGTTTGGCTCAGTATTTCCCACAAGGCTGCTTCAAGGTGTCGACCAAGTCTGTAATCATTTCAAGGCATGAGTGGAGACTGTCTGCTCCCAAGATCACTCATGTGGTTGCTGGCAGGTCTCAAGTGCTTAGTGCCTGCTGGTTGGAGACATCAGTTCCTAGCAGTATGAGCTTCTCCATATGCCCTCCTTCCCTAGCAGTTGGCTTCCCCCAAAGTTAAAGCTGTGGAGGGAGAGAGTACAAGAGATGACAAGGAAGACAGAAGTCACAGTGTTGTTGTAACCTACCCTAGATAGGACAGAAAGTTTCTTGGCACAGCAAACACTCCACTGGAGCGTACCACACAGGGTCATAAATACCTTGGCAAAGATCAGCAGGGACATATTAGAAGTCGCTCCCACAATGATAGAAATGAAAGAGTGCTTGTCCCTGGAACAGACTGAAAGAGGCACAGGCACACCTTCTGGTGATAAAAGTATTTTATATCTTGACTTGTTTGCTGGCTTTGTAGGTCTATGAATTTGTCGAGATCCTTTATGCACTTATGATCTATACACTTCACTAAATCTAATTCTCCCTCACTTTTTTTTCAATATAAAGTCTCAATCTAGCCCAGGCTGACCTAGAACTCCCTCTGTAGCCCAGGCTGGTTTCAAACTCACAGCGATCTTCCTACCTCTGTCTCCCAAGTGCTGGGATTAAAGGCTTGCACCACCACACCTGGTTCTTTACTTTTAAAATATTTTTAAAGGATAATTTGCCATTTCAGATATCATGAAAATGAATCTAGACCCTTCTATAGCAGACCCAGTAGAAGCCACCACAGAAAAAAACATTCATTTTTCATGCAGTGCTCAAGTACATAGACTTTATCAAGTCAATGAGCACAAATGCTGTGTTTTCACAAGGATCTATTTACTCTCTGCTGAGGCCTAACCCTAACTCTAACACTAACCCTCAGTCTGGAGAGATGGCTCTGCAGTTAAATCGCTTGCTAGCAAAGCCTAAGGATCAGGGTTTGATTCCCCGGGTAGCACATGTATCTGAAGTTTGTTTGAAGTGGCTGGAGGCCCTGGTGAGCCTCTCTCTCTCTCTCTCTCTCTCTCTCTCTCTCTCTCTCTCTCTCTCTCTCTCTCTCTCTCTCTCTCCCTCTCTCTCTCTCCCTCTCTCTCTCTCTCTCTCTCTCTCTCTCTCCCCTTTCGCTTTCTCTATATATCAAATAAAAATATTTTAAAAATTATTTCTATAGCTTGTTAAAGAATTAACCCATATCCTTTAATTCCAAATTTCTCTTTCTAGTTTATCTTTGTGCTGTTTATATTTCTTTCTTCTACCCTTATTCTGCAGACCAGCATTGCTTTCTTTGTTAACTTTTTAGGCCATAAAAAATCTCTTAGCCTTTTTATTAGAATTATTATTTAAAGAAATTACTTTCCCCATGAGAATGGTATGGCCCAAGTCCACAAACCTTGTTAGAGTACCTGAGTTTTGTTTTCCTAAGTGCACTCTTACTCCCTTTAAATTTGTCCCTGTATGGCTGATACTTGGAAGGCTATTTGTAGATTCTCTGTGGTTAGGTAATTTTAGGTCTCACCTTTTCTGGTTATTTCCAATTTTATTGTTTGTGGCACAGAGAATAGTACATAGACTGGTGGGGTTTCTCTCTCTCTCTCTCTCTCTCTCTCTCTCTCTCTCTCTCTCTCTCTCTCTGGCATGCTATGAGAACTCCTTGGCAACCTAGAAGGTTCCACTGAGCACACTTAATCCCTTGCAGAGTCCCATGCTTAGACAGCCACAGCCCCCTCCCCACTGAGCAACTGGCAAGTGTCCTACTCATTGTAGGTTCCTCCCATCCCGCTGAGCCCCTTGTGAAGCAGACTGGAAAATCCTCTACAACAAAGAGGAGGCAGCTGCCAGTACTCCAGAGCTAGAAAGAGAGGCAAGCTGCCACCAGAGCATGGTGAGACTCATGTGGAGGGTTCAGCCACAACCTTGATCCCTCTGCAGTCTCTGAGCAGAAGCACCTGGGTCAGTTGTACTGTGGGGAACAGTCTTAGTTTTCTGCTGTTGTAACAAAATCCCTCACACTGGGTCATTTATAAAGAATTTGCATTTATTTGGATCATAGTTCTGGAGGCTAGGAAGTTAATGGGAATGGAGTTGTCATCTGGTGAGTGCCTTCCTAGAGCAATATTCATGGGGGAAGGTAGGAGGGCAAGACAGGATGAGTAAATGCATGAGCCAGTCTCTGTGTGGGCAGGAACAATTCCTACTTCCCACCTGTGGCTTTTACAGTCTTTCTGCCCCTTCTTCCCAAATATTCTCTGGGCCTTGGCAAGCATATTTAAGTCTCCCTTAGTGTTGAGTTCTCTGAAATTTCTAGATTTCTGAATTGGTGAGTTTTGAGGATCCTCAGTGTCTGTCACCATCTTCCTGGAACAGGTTGTCAGGCTAGCAGCACTCATGTTTAAATCACATTTTCTCTGTGTGTCCTGAGCCCTAGCAAGCGTAAGAGAGAGAACTCTTCTTGTGCTAGGCAGTCATAAATCTTTTTATATTGATGAATACCAATAACCCCACGGAGGAGGACCCTTAGCAGAATGGGGGTGAGGGAGAGGGGAATATGAAAAACACATGATTTCGTTCATACAGTAAAGTTCATAATTAATAAAAAAATTTTAAATTCAAAAGAGAGGGTAAGTGAGCAAGGGAGGGCTGGACTTGCATTTTGTACCAATTCTCCTTCTGTGCTAACTAACCTGCTCCTTGGTTAAGACATTAACTCAGTGACAGCAGATCCCCATGACCTAATCAATCATTACTGACTTTAGCATGTGGACTTAGAGAGACATGCTGACCATAGCATGAGTGTTTGGGTGTATGTTCTAAAACTAAAGATGCCAAGGGCAGCAAGTGGAAAGCTAATGCAGGAGGATGGCTGTGAATTTGAAGACAGACTGGGTTACAGAGTACATTCCAGGTCAGTCTGAGCTAGAGGAAGACTCTGCCTCAAAAAAAAAAAAAAAAACCAATAATAATCAAGTGGTTGACTCTCAGGGATGCAGCTTACATAAGCTTCCCATGAAGCAGTCTTGTGCTTTAAATCAGCGGAGACGGGCAAGAACATAGCATCTAGCCTTTGACCTCCTCCCATTACTCCTTATGAATTTATGTAACTAATCATTCAGCTAATAGCCACAGAGGACTTACTGTGCACCTTTCTGGACTCTGTTTAAATGTAAGAGCAAGAGGATGGGGAGGAGGGCTGTAAAATGCTGTCTTCTTTCTACAACATAGCTGTTATACACATGAACTTATAGATTTCCAACACAAGATTGAGCCTGTTGATACTTCACCATTGATGAGAGACCCAAGACCTCCAAGAGTAGCTAATGACAACTAGTGGTTGCTGGAAGAGGAGGAGTCAGGTTCATCAGTGGTGTGGCCATTGGCCAGTTGTCCATTCCATGGTAAAGAAACTTCTACCCATTATCATGAAAGTAAGATTTGAATTACTCAGGAAGAAGGGTGTCAATTGGAAGGTAACTGTGGGGAATTAGATCAAAATATATTTTAATATGCATGACAATATCAAAAATGAAAAAAACATAAAAATTGACAAAAAGTAAAAAAAAAAAAAAAAAAAAACCCTGCCTCGATCCACTGGAGAGCAGACCACAACTTTGGAATTTTGCTCCTCCAACAAGGAAATACTTTTCACTTCTGTTTCTATTACCTGGGTGTAGGAAAGCTTTGGTGACATGCTAGCAGGAAGAGTGGACCCACCTTTACCTGATCCATTTCCTGAGTGAACCCTCTAACCTCCTGATGGTTCCTGTTCATGGGCAAGGGACGGAGGGTTGGCCTCTCAGGATGCTCTTGAACCCCAAATGGAGATAGCCAAAGAGGGTGAGATGTCCACAACCACAGGAGACAATGGAATAGGACTTGTTGTCCACCATCTGACTATATGAGACAAGTACTTGGAGTCTGCAGAAATACTATGTGTGTGTGTGTGTGTGTGTGTGTGTGTGTGTGTGTGTGTGTGTGTGTGTTTTGGGGGGCAGGGTCTCATTCTAGCCTAGACTGACTGGAACTCACCCAATAGCTCCAGGTTGGTCTTGAACTCATGGCAATCCTCCTACCTCTACTTTCCGAGTGCTGGGATTAAAGGCGTGCGCCACCACACCAGGCTTTCAGAAATACTAAAAAGCAACCCATGCCACTGCTTGAAAGCATGCTGGGCCTTCAAGGAAGAGATGTGACTTTCTCCTTTGTGTCTAGGTAATTGAGCCTACTAGGTAATGGCCACTGTCCTATGCTACCCAGGCCAGTTATTTTTCAGACAGTTTCATTTGTCAGGCCAGATCCCCTCTGGCCCTCCCTCACTGTCTTCCCATCAATTTGAAAGGTTGAACCATAAACCTCAGACATTTCTTTCTTAGCTGATCCATCCAGGTCCAACTAATAAAGGAATGATTCTGCTTGTTCTTAAAAGACTAGAGACATCCTTTAGAATTCCAAATACCACTTCCTTGGCTGATATACACATAGAAGAAAATTTATAGTGACTTGAAAGGTAACCTATGGAATTCTTGAGCCACATTAGACAAAGTGAATGTGTAAGGGAGGGCAAAACTCGTGTCTATAGCAAATCTACTCTTGAGATTACCAACCCACTCTTGAGATAAGATATTAACACACTCGTGATGAGCACTGTCTCCATGAGTGAAAATAAAGGGACATTGGGGTTCATTCATTCTGTCTGACTAAACATCTAGGTGACAACTATATTCAAGTTTCTATGGATACAATCAGGAGCAACAAAGACTTAGAGCTTAGAGCTGTGGAACTCATGGGCCAGACATTTTCACCCTCATATGAAGACCAGAAGGATGAGACAGCTCATGTGTTGCAATGAAACCAGAACCAAGCCCAAGCCAATTATTCAGAAAACCCAAGGTGCCAACCAGGGCCGGCACAATGCTCTGCTGCATTTTCTAGGCTGCTTTTCATAGGAAACTGCCTTCCACTCATCTGAGAATTACTCCAAAAGATTGAAAATCACTCAGCAACACTGACACCAACTCAAAGGCACATTGTGGTGGTTTGAATGTAAAAGGGTCTTCCTCCCTATAGACTCTGTGCTTGTGATTAGCCTGGTGGAGCCAGGGGGCTGGCCTTGAGATTTTATAATCCAGCCCCCACTGTCAAAGCTAGCTAGCTCATTCTTGCTGCTTCCTCCTCGCTGATGTGACAAGATGTGATGCCAGCTGTGTGTCCTGCTTTCCCCACTATGATGATACCTCGCCTCAAGACTCTAAATAAAAAACAAAACAAACAAACAAACAAACAAAAAACCCCTTCCTTTCCATAAGCTGTTTCTAGTTGGGTGTTTTGTTTCAGTAATAAGAAGGTAACTACTGCAACTGTCCAGCCCAGTCCTGATTTCTAATTCAATTCTAAGCCCACCAGAAACACAAACGATCTAGAAGCAAAACCAGGGGGAGGCGCCAGACTTGTAGTTTCACTAAAACAATGTCTGTGTTGAACTGTGTTGGCTTTAAAGATTGATTCTTGGATCAATAAACCAATGACTCTTACTGAATCATTTATTCAAAGGAATATGGGATGTAGAATAATCAAAATATAAGAATTACCAAAGAAGACACTCCTGGCCAAATCTTGTGTCTGTTGAAACCCTAAATAGTGTGACACTGACTCTCCCTTTGACCTTGGAGAATCCAAACTTGCTCAATCTGAGTGCAGTGCAACTTTGTGTCGTGAGAAAGGAACTATCAGAAAATTCAATTGCTCTTGAGAACTTTAGTGACTTGAGGATGAGCTTTGCATTTCCCTTGATGCAAAAAAAAAAAAGTTTAAAAAATAAAAGGAAGTCTATAGGGGAAAGTTTTTGCTGAATCTAACACATTTTTCTTCAAAAGTCTAAAAAGCCTACTTTATGAAAGTTAGGACTTTATGGTGTTCATTTATTATTAGTTAGTTTATTGTATCATTTGCTCACCACCAGCAGACTTCGTCTCCTTGATTTCATTTTAAATAGATCAAGTTTACAGACTATTCACCATGTTTTTTCATCTAGTCCATCATCTCCTAGAGTTTACAGGAAGGTAAGAAAGGAAGCCTCATTTTTAATGACCTTCCCTTTGAATAGATTAGTAATGCATAGAATGAATTCCGAGCCTCTTGGAATACCAGCCCTAGGGAACCTGGAGGCAGAAAGGGGAAAATGAAGGGCTACAATGAGCCCAGGTGTGGGCACAATCCATGATCAGCTGTCTCTGACTCACTGAACAGAGCCAGGAAGACTTCCAGAGCATCTGCACCATCTCCTTGAAGTCTCCTGGCTTATGTTGCATCACTATTACAGAATAGTCCTGAGTGATTTATAAATATAGCTCCTTTTTACATTGCTTTTCTCAGTGACAAAATATTTACAAGTAGCAACTTAAAGGAAGAAGACTTTATTTTTGTTTATAGTTTGAAAGGATATAGTCTGTCACAATGGGAAAGGCATGGTAACAGAAACATGAGGTGGCTGATAGCATTCAACCCATAGTCAGGAAGCAGAGAGAGATGAATGCTGATCTCATCTTGCTTTCTCCTTTTTATTCAGTCCAGGATCACAGCCCATGGAAAGATGCTGCCCAGGTAGGGAGGGTCTTCCCACCTCAATTAATCTAAGCTAGCAACTTCTCATCAACATGCCATACCCATGGATTTGCCTCTTGGGTGATTTCAGATTCAATCAAATTGAAAATTGAGATCAACCACCACAATGAAGATCAGAAAGCTATTTCTCACCTTTCTGGAGGCTGGGGCATCCAAAATCAAGGTCCTGGTGTTTAGAAAGGGACTTCTTACTGCGCCATCACAAGGAGGAAGGTGGAAGGGCAAGTGAGCATGACAGAGCAAGAGGGGGCTGAATGTCTTTTGTAACAAACTCATTCTTGTGCTATTGAGTTCACTCCCAGGGTAACTTCATCGATCCATTCTCGGGGGCAGATCTGTCATGATCTAATCACCTCCTAATAGTCCCACCAGTCAACACTGTTGCACTGAGAACTGACTTTATACATAGAGTTGAGGGACACATTCAACCATCCAAACTTCTGGCAGCAAGGAGTACCGTTTCATTACACAATGAGAAAACCAAGGCCCTAGAAGGTGAGGGATTCTCTGCCTACAGCCCACGAGTCCTAGAGCTAGGCTTGCATCTTCTATCCAGGGAAAGCAGTGGGCAGCAAAGCATAAACAGAAACTATGCTCCACATGGGAACCTCAGCCGTCTTTTGAGTGCCAGAAGACTCTTGGGGATTAAGGTCATCTTCAAAGTGATGGTCTCATCACTAACTTAGCATCTCTAACCCAGTTCCTCATCAGTAGAATAAAGAGGCACAAATGCTGAGTTTATGTGAAGATTTAAAAAAACAAAGCAGATGTGTCCAAGCAAGCAGCAGCACGGAGTGATGGTTAGCCACAGTAAAACCATCAACTCCATTGTGCATACCTGCTCAGACCTCCAACCCACTCAGGGGACTTTCACACTCAGGCTTTCCCACAAAAAATAGCTACCTTGCTTTGATTTCATTTCTCAATGCAGCAGTTTCTAGTTTCCTTGTGGCATTAGCCTTTGATTAAGTGTATATAAAATCCACAGTTTTGACCACAACCAGTCTATAAAGCCGTCCACATATCCTGAAGAAAAGTGCTTTCAAATGACAGAGGCATGATTGAAAAGCTCACTGAGAATAACCGCACTTCATAAAATATAAACTTCATGACTCAACTCTGCTCAGTGGTTGGAGATGGAGATGGGGGTTGGGAACACAAGTTAGAAGCTATGTAATGATTAAAACTATTTATTCTCCCTGAGAGCCCAGGTTAGGACAAAGGGCCCTTTAGAGGCCAGGGAGTTGGGAGAGGGGGATTATAGGAGTAGGAGCTATGAGGCTTGGCCTGGGACTCTAGCAAGGGAGGCCAAAGATCCTACAGGTCACAAAAAGTGTCAGAGAATATGACATATGATCCCAGGCTTTGCAGATGTCCTGCTGAGGTACTGGGGAATTGTGACTGTATATGGATATATATTAGGGATCCAGAAAAATTCTCTCTATAATGCTAATTTCAAGAGCAAGAGGAGCCCATAAAACATGTAGGGGAGCTCTGGTTTCTGACTCTCTACAAGGGTGAAATAGAGCAGTGTTTTGTGTAAGGTGGAGAGCTGTGTTCAGTCTGCATCTCTCAGTTCATAAGCTACTTCTGAAGGATCAGATGGACAGCTATGTCTCCAATCAGTGAAGATTATGTTTTATGTAAATATAACCAAAATAATTTCCCAGACTGGGCAATTTATTAGAGAGAGAGAGGAGAGAGAGGAGAGAGAGAGGTCTTATAATTTGAAGAAGTTCAAGAGTATGATTCATTGTCTTCTAATTAGGTGGGCCCTTCCTACTGTATCATAACATGATGGATAGCACCATGCAGAGAAACAGAGCATGTTTGGCATTTGGTTCTCTCTCTCTCTCTCTCTCTCTCTCTCTCTCTCTCTCTCTCTCTCTCTCTCTCTCTCTCTCTCTCTCTCTCCAATAATACCAGCTTGTCATTCATGGCCTCATCTAGTCCTAATACATTCCATGCAAAAGCTCTGCTTCCAAACATAATTCCATATGTAGCTGGAGACAAGACTTCCAACACAAAAGCTTTTGGGAAATACATTCAAGTTATAGCAGAGACCTTGCACTCATATTCTGGAAACTTGTTTAAGTGAGATACGAATGTCATAGGCTCTGAAGTTGTGGGACTGTAATTCCCCCCAGAGGCATTGTGTACTTTTGGTCTATTCAGTAACTTTGCTATATTACATCATTCACTTACTGGTGGTACTTAACTCTGGGGTATATCACCACTTAACTTTCAAATGGGTAAACTGAGTCGTTAGGAAGGCAGATATTCCCTGAGTAAGGGTGTGGAGCTGGACTCAGATGTGCCTTGCTCCAAGAGTGGTTTTCCTTCTGCCAATGTTCCAAATGGAGCAGATGGGTAGATATGGGACCATTGGAGCCCAGATCTGCCCCCAAGAGGCTTTGAGGATTAGTCCAAGCACACAGGGCCAGGCATGCTGAGTGAGGTCTAGGGTCAGGAACAGAGTCACTATGTCCCAGGTTTAATTGATGAGTGCATCCAACCACCCCATCTGGTATTCTGTAGAGCAGAAATATCCCATGATGCCAATAAGCATAGGATCCACCCTTTCTCTGACCTATTCCTTGTCAGCCTATAGAAAATACCCAGGAAATAAGGCAAAAACAGAGGTTGCAAAAATGGCCTAGTGCCCATTTGGTAGGTTTGTTAGGACTAAATTAGGACAAAGAGCCAACACAATATCCATGTCACCTGGACATCCAATTTGCTGACACATGTTTCTGGTTGGGGTCTCAAATGAGATTTTATAGTCTCCTCTCAAGACTCAGGGTCTACTTTAAATTTCTTATTCATTGATACTTGCCCAATTGTAGTAAGTAGAATGAACCCTCCAGATGTTACTCCACCTGAGCATCCAAGGCTCACATTCATTCTCTTACCTGCCCATTCAGGAAGAGTTAGAGAGAATCTACTGTGTGCAGGCTTCTGGTTAGTAAGGACAATGGAAACATAGCCTTGACCTTCATGATACAGTCAGTGATACAGAGTGATACTGTTCAGGAGAGAGGAAGCCCTGGGGTCCTGGAGACAAAGAGCCTCCTGATATAACTCAGTGTGACAGGTGCTAAGGTTACATTGGACTGTGGTCCTCCAGAGCTAAGAAAGGAGGTTAACTATTTGGTGTCACTGGCCTCCCTCCAGCCAGTCCTGGATAAGAAAGCCACAGCTGTGTATGTCAAACACAAAATGAGGAGAAAGTCCAGTGTATTGGAGATTTTCAATGCACAAGATGAAAAGATGTTCCATTTGGGCAGGTTGTCATAGGAAGAAGGGAAACGACATAGGTTAAGCATGGATGAGCTTTGAGGACTGAAATGAGTCAGTGACAGGAGAGCACATATGATCTGATTCCATGTAAAGGAGGTACTTATGTAGTCAAACTTGTAGAGATAGAAAGAAGATGGAAGGCTGCCAGGGGCTGGGGAAGGGGAAAATGGGAAGTTAACATGGAATGGGTGCAGTGTTTCAGTTTAGAACAGGAAAATGTGTGGGATGGACAGTGGCGAGGGCTACATAACAGTGTACACTTAAAGTGGTTAAGTGGTCAGTTTTATGCATATTTTACAATTCAAAATTTGGGAAAATGATAGTCTGATATACTGAAGTAGAGAGAGAGAGAATGCTAAATATACAAGTTCATATTCTGATCTCTCAAGTGAAAAGACGTCAGTTCCCAGTTTAAGGTCAAAACTCTTCCTAGCGTTGTAAAGAACAGCAGCCTCTGAGGCAGACCAGACCTTCCTTTTTGCCTTCCTCTGCCAGAAATGAAAAGTCCTTCATCTATCACATTCAGTAAAAATGCTATAGAGGTCATTATAAAGCCTCAATAAACTCTCATGAAAAACTCTTTAAAGCCAGTGTGTCTTGCAACTGCACAGAAAGAGGTGTATACCTTGAGTTCAGCAAATGATTATATTTGTGATATTAGACACAAAAGTGAAGTAAAAAAAGATAAAGACTTTTATAAACCTGGGTGGTAGAACAGACCCCTGACATTTTCAGAGAACAAATCTCACCATACAAATATATCAAAAGCACTTTGAAAGTCATTCCAGGAATATTGGTGCTGTGGCCAGAAATGTCATTTTTTGAATTTGGCTGTCCAGCAGTGGACAGACAGTTCTTACTTTGGTCTTTCAATGCCCTGGACTCACCAGAATGGTAAGAGAGCCTTGCTTAACATTGCTATTTGACAGACAGGTCTGGCACAGACATCTTTTGAATGCTGTTATTAATTTTAACCTCTCCCTTAGGAAAGCTTCATATGAGCAAATTATCCCACAAATTCTATGGTTTAAAATAACAGCATTTATTTTTTGCTCATAACCTGCCAGTCTAACAGTGGGGCTCACCTCTGCCTCATGTGGCATGAGACAGGGTTAGAGAGCTCACTTCCAAGGTGGCTCACTCACACGGTTAGAAGTTGGTGATGGCTGCTGGCCAGGTCTTTAACTGGGACCATGGGCCTGTGTGTTAGTCCAGTTTCCATCACTGTAATAAAATACCTAAGAAAACAATCTCAGAAAAGGTTTATTTTGGCTCACAGTTTTGGAGGTTTTGATTCAAGAAAATTGGATCCAGGCTCTGGGCCTGTGGCAAGGAAACACATCACAGTAGGGTTATCTAGCAAAGTGAAACCACTTACTTCATGTCCAAGAAGCAAAGGAAGAAGACGAAATGGAGTGAATCACACAGTCTCCTTGGGGAAACATCACTAATAATCCAAAGATTTCCTTCATAAAGGTTTCACTACCTTCCAATAGCAGCACCATAAGCACTAACCACATGGGTATTTGGAGAATATTCTAGATCCAAATTATAGCACAAAGAATGAGATCCTCTTCCTACAAACTTTGTCAGGGGCTGCTTTGGTTCCCTCATAGCAAGGCAGTTGGTTTCCAAAAGCAATGACTTTAGAGAGCCAGTTGGAAGTGCATGGTATTGCTATGATAGAACCATGGATATCACATGGTGTCACTTCACCTGTATTTCATTGGTTGACACCTGGTTCAAGGAGGGAAGTCATAGAAACATTTCTTTTTTGTATTAACTTTTATTTGATTTAAATTATAACAGGGTATTCTCTTTTATCCTCTTGCCCCCCCCACACACTCCCACTACCCTCCAAGTGGTATTCACTGTGGGGTCATGAAGGTCTCAGTCCGTCCCTGTGGGGTAGCGGAGGATCAGGCCTCAGGATTTTTCTGCCTACTCTGTGGCTCTTACAATCTTTCTGCTCCCTCTTCCACAGTGTTTCCTGAGACATACCAGGCCTGTTGATGATCTCATTTAGTGTTGAGTTCCCTGTAGCTTCTGGATTTTGGTTTTGATAGGCTTTGATTGATCACCGTGCTTGTCACCATCAACCTGGGGTTGGTAGGCTAGCAGTAAGAGCATGTCACCATAGTGTTCATATCACCATTTCCCCTGCAATTTCTCCTGGGCTATGGCAGATGTGATAACGGTAGCATATCTCATGGTGGGCAGTTGGCTAATTTATCTTGTCAATGGATCTTGGGTCTCCTCTGTTCTTCTGCAATCTTTAAAATAAAACATATTCTCCAAACAAGAGTGAGAGCAAGGGTATGCAAATTTGAGACTGTGTGTGTGTGTGTGTGTGTGTGTGTGTGTGTGCCCGCGCGCGTGCGAGCGTGCACACATGCGTGTGTGCTCGTGTGCATGTCCACCCTCTTCTCCAGAGAGCAGGGGGGGGGGCTTCTCTCTGCATGTACATCCTCTTGTCCAGAGAGTGGCGGCTTCTCTCTGACGTCTGTGAGTTTCCTGACAATGGAATTCTGACTTGATTTCCAGTACCAGATATGAGTTCACTCCCACTGAGCAGGCCTCATGTCCAATCAATCAGAGAATAGTTGGTTACCCACAGAAGCTATCTGCCACTATTACACAAGGGTGTACTTCATGACCTGCTGATTGATTTTGTAGTGTGTAGGGTCTCCTGCTTATTCATGCTGTTGGTAACTGCTTTCCTCCAGTGGCTCCTGTAGGACTTTCCAGCACTATGAGAGCATAGAGCCATTTCTTGATGAAGCACATGGTAGCTTTATGAGACAAAATGTACAACCTATGTCCATCTTTGCAGAATACAATCCACCCCAGAGTCCACCCTGGGCTTGGAGGAGGAGAGTTTCCCTTTTGAAAGGCCAGCCTCCTCTTCACACCTCTGGGTTTTAACTTTCCAGAAAGAAGGGCCTGTTTGGTTAAACCTCTAGTGCTTTCTCTACCCCTCCTGAGGGGGCTGAACAACTTTCTGTTTCTTTTCAAACTCATTCCTGCTGTGAATCCGAGCACAGCTTCCTGTTAGAATTGCTGCCCAGCAATTTCTCACTTGGTGATCAGCTTTCCAGCTGCAGCACCTCTGAGGCCTGAGATCACTCCAGAAATGACACCTTCTTCTTTAAGTGAGACTTTATTAACCTGAGCCAGTGGCGGAACGTGAACTGCTCTGTTTTTATCCCTTTATGATTTCTCACACACACGCCTCTTCTCTCATCCCAGGAATCACAGGAATCACAGGTCTGTTTTCTGTCACCACACACTAGTTTACACTTTCTACAGTTTTCTATAAATGTGTTGTTTGTTTCTTTCCTCAGTACAATTGTTTTAAGATGTATTTGTTTTGGTGTATGTCTCAATGGTTCAATCTTTTATATTGGTCATACATCATACTTTGATCTTTGCTACAGAAATATAACAATTTACCATTTTTCTGGAAATTCAAGGTGTAGTTATAGGAAACATTCCAGGCATAGTATTTAAAAGTAATATTTGGCATGTCTTATGTAACCATGGGCATGTCACTAAATCTCCCTGGGCCTTAGTGCCCCCTTCTGCAGGATAGGAGTGATAACAGTGCCTGACAGGCTATCTTCTTCAATGTCTGGATTTGAGAAGAGTGGCCCCCAGCCTGTCTCCCTGGCTTGTGAAGTGCCTTTCTGCTGGCTCCTGTCCTGGAGGGAGCTGTGAAGTGATGACAGTGTTCATTATCTCAATATGTGACCACTTCACAGGCATGTGCTTCTACTGCATTTCAAGTCATTCACTTTACATATGTGGGTTCTTAGAAATCTACTAGACTTCAGAAAAGCTACTAGACATGAATAAAAGTTATCATGTGGGCTGAAGAGATGGCTTAGCGGTTAAGGCGTTTGCCTGCAATGCAGAAGGACCAGAGTTCAATTCCCCAGTGCCCATATAAAGCCAGATGCACAAGAGGGTGTCTGAAGTTTGTTTGCAGTGGCTGGAGGCCCTGGTATACCCATTCTCTCTCTGTGCCTGCCTCTCTCTCTCTCTCTCTCAAATAAATAAAATATTTTTTTAAAAGTTATCATGTGAAAATGATAATTATAGCCAGAAAAAACAATAATTGGTTGCTAGGTTATGATTGATTAGTTGATTGATTTTTTTCTTTTTTCTTTTTAATTCAGACAGGACCTCCCTATGTAGCTCAGGTTAGCCTCAAACTCTCCATCTCCCTTCTTCAGCCCTAAAGACCAGGACTGCCTACAGCCATTTGCCATCATGCCCAGCTGAATAATTTGCCAAAAATAGATATCAATTTCTTAGAGCCACAAAGCCACAAAACCACAAATAATTGCTGAAAACATAAATCAGTTTTGCTGAAAAGAGAAACTCACATGCCAGGAGCTTGGCAGTTCCTTACTCCAATAAAAGAATGTGCCATGGTGGGTTTTTTTTTCCACAATGAATTGAAAATGCTTTCTCATTTCTCCCTCAAGACTAACACACAGCTTTTGCTGTTCTTAGTACTGGTAAAGAACCTCTGAGACCAGGAGGGACTTGCCCATGCCCATGGTCCAGGAGCTTGCTCTAAAACGCATTCCACTCAAGGTGTGGCTTCTTCCTTGCATGAAGAGAATGGGAAATGAGAAGAATTGATGAGGAATTTTCCTGTCCCCACATACTCAGGAAGACAGCTTGGAGCCTTCCATAATACCATCCTGGGGAATCAAGGTGCAGAGAGAACACAACCTTTGGAGTAGGGATGAACAGACTATGGAATTGTCTCTTGGCCTCCTTCTGCACATCAGAAACATTTTAGTGTGAACAGTGGAGAGAAAGATTTAGAGCTGGAGGTGTCTTCTCACTGTGACAGCACCCCCCCAACTTTATCTCTGAAGGAGCCTAAATGTGCCTAAAGACAAGGACCAAGAAGGCCTCCAGTATCATCAGCCTGGAGATGAGGGAATTCCAGTAATTAACTTCCAATTTGGGCTATGCCTTAGTTTTAGCTGCTGTAACAAAATGTCATCAACTGGGTGGCTGAGAAGCAACAAACATTTATTTCTTACAGTCCTAGAGGCTGGTAAGTCCAAAATCAAGGTGCTTGCAGATTCAGTGTTTTGGGAGGGCTGGTTCCTCATAAGCTACACATGAACTTCCTGCTGTGTCTTCACATGATAGAAAACACTAAGGTCTCTCAGCCTCTTTCATAAGGTGATTAATCCCATGCATAATGGCTCCATGCTGATGACCAAGTTACCTCCATAGCTTCTCACTTCCTATAACCATCACATTGACAATTGGTTTCAACATGTGAATTTTGGCAGAACATAACATAAGACACTTGACACTAGTTAAATGAAAATAGGTGAGGGCCCAGGGTGACTTCTACAAGAATCAATGACCCAAGGGTGTGTGAGATTGAAAGGATATCTCTGACCCTGGAGGAGTGGGTGCAGCCTGTGAGTAGTGGCTTAACTTACCCTCAGGTATCTTAGTTCCAGATACAATTGCTGAGGTGTGTCAGACCCTATAGAGATTGGGAGAAAAGCTTCAGTCACATGTGGGTTCAGGACGGGAGGAGCTGAGCATCACAGAGAGCATCAGGGAACCAATGTGGCCATCAGGCAGCATCCACAGCCCCTTCCTTACAGCTTTTCTTTCCTGAACTCTGAGTCTGCTAAAAAGAAAAGGCTGGGGTGTGATTAACAGTGCATAATTAAGAGCATTCTGGAAAAGCTATTGGAGTAAAGATGTGAGTGAATCATGGAGTAACTTTAGGAGAGAACGGGTTCTCTGGTTCACAACACCATATCACCTAGGAAAAGTCTCTCTCCACTCCAGGTACCAGGGCTAGACAAACACCTCCCTGGTCGGCTACTGACCCTGCTCTCCTCTAGGACCCATGGAACTGATCCCACCAAGATCCAGGTGTCGCTCTCCTGGAGGTACAATGTTCTCTCCTGCAACCTAAGTCTCTAGGGTGATGGTTCTGAAAGCCACAGCAAAGCTTGGTGGGTAATGAGAGACAATGACTTCTGAGCTTTGAGTAGTGAGGACACCAAATACTGAGCTGGCTATTTTACAACGACCAAATGTTCTCCCTTGTTATTTTTCAGCCCATCTGGGGGGCTCCCAGCCTGAGCCAGTTGGAGCACCCAGCCAATATTTAGGTGACATGATGAATGGGAGGAAGCCTGGATGGTGGCCTTCCAAGGTCTGAGGGACTTTGGAACGAAGAACATCTCCTTAAAGAACATAGCTCACTGGAAGAGGGAATTACACATGTCTTTAGAAGCAATAAGCCTGCTGTGGTGACCTGAAAGGCTTAAGTACTTTGAGGGTATAAATAAAGAAGAAGCAGAAAGTCACATGGCATTCCTTCCACTGCAAAAGTGCCCCACAGAGCAACCAATGTCTCTGTCTCTACTGTGCCTGCTCATTGAGGAGATAAGAAAAATAGTCTCTCTGCTGGGCATATTGATAGGTCAATTAAATGGGGATGATATTAGTAAACAATGGGATCAATAAGCTAGAAAACACCTGTAACCCCATTGCTCAGTAGTCTATAGCATGAGGATCATGAAGTTAAAGCCAGCATGGGGTACACAGCAAGAGCTAAGAAGAGGGAATAACAGATACTGGAGAACTAGCCACCGTTACCTCTATCTTTATCTGCTTTTCAGCTATCCAGCTTTTATACTTTCTCTTCCCAAGCACACGCATGATCCCCATCACCACCCCCTGCTACAGCTGTTCCAATGTCCCAATTGATGCCTGTGGTGTGTAGCCTTCTTCAGTCATCAACATGGTTCCAAAGTCAAAGGAGCTTTAACCCAAAGACAAGTTACCTGCCCATCACCCACAACATAAAGTTCAGAGGAACTGGAGAGCCCCACCCAGAGCACTTCAAATCCTCTAAAGAGAAACAGTCAAATCCTGCTGGCTGGCAGAAGCATTTCCTACCTGGCTCTGGAATAAATTCGAGGTTAGTCATGGGGTGGGGGCTCATGTGGCCCCCAACAGGTCCCCATCAATAGCTTCCTCTGCAATGGTGAGTCCCCTTTCCTTTGTGGAACTGTGCACTTACTGGTAGTTTTGAGGGCCTGAAATGCTCTTAGGAATTGAGGGTCCCAACTTCTGTGGTCATTTTAAGAAATGAATGCTCTCAAGTTGCAGGCTGAGTCCAACCCTCCCCTTGCCTCTTACCACTGGACCTCTGTCCAGGCCCCAGGCACTGGCACAGCTGGCACTAACCACGCAATGTGATATGTGGGCAAGGCATGTAAAACCACTGTTTTGTAGGCTAAAAATGGTCAAATAGCAACAATTTCACATGATTCAGCCTACCACAAATGTGAGCTATTATTGAGTCTGGCTTCATTTAAAACAGGATTTGACCCAGGGAGCAAATGCTTGTAAAATATTTAGACAGTGGCTAGCACATTGAAAACACTCAATAAATACTGCTTGCTGATTGATATTGTCACCAAACATGCGGCATTAAGTTTAACTGAAACTGGTGAGAGGTATTTTGGACTCCACGTTGCCCTGGTTAACAGTCCTCTCCACCAAGCCAGGATTAAACAGTGCCAGGTCCAGTGATGCACTGTCTATCATGACTACACAAGTCAGATTGCAGATTTGGCCACTTTTCTTCTATTCATTCTGGCTGAAACCTAGATTCACTTGAAATTTGGCTCCTGTATATATCCTACTGACATCTCTCCATCATTATTCAAGCACATCCTTACCTTCTGACGTCACAAGGTGTTTGTTCCAAGGGCATCTTACAATTTCCTTATCACACACCTGGAGCCAGCAATTTTCCAGGCATACTTGTCATTTTAGCTGAAGATAATATTTAGACACCAAGATTTTGGTCACTAGGTAGACTCATTGATACTAGCATCTTGTCTTTTCAGTAGATACAGCTAGGAAGGACTGGTAGGCTGAGAGGAGAGATATAAAATTATGATATTTCAAATTGACATATAATGGAATAGGATTTTTATTTATTTAGTTTGTAGTTATATCCCCTTTTCTCATAGTACAATTCTAGTTATCAATATTATGTTTATATACTTACAATATCCATTGTTTCTTGATCTATGAAATATAATTAGCATCTTGTAATCCGTCACTAAATAAGTAGCCTCTTAACCCTAAACTTCCTCAGTCTTCCTTCCATCTCTCAAACACATGATGGCTTTTAAATTCTCAAAGTTTTTTTTATCATTTACAGTTGCACTGAAAGTATAATTTTATCTTTATATGATTTATTTATATGTTGTATCTAAAAATAAAAATGAATAAAGAGAATCAGGTAATATGATTATTATTCATTGATTCATATAAATCTCCCCACATTCAGTCTTCTTTTACCCACAAAATGTGGCAATTTATGGTTATGTCATATATTTCAATTAAATAAATATCTACATAAAGATAAAAGTATTTCTCTGTGTCAGTAAGAATGCTTTCAGTTCTACTTATAATATTCTGAGCTTTAAAGTCAAATAGGTTTCCCTTCTTAAATGCCTTGAGTGGCTTCAGATTAGGCCAATTTTTAGCTTGTCTCATATTTGTGCCATGAGTTTCTTTTAGAACTTTTGTTTTGTCTAGAAAATCCAATTGCCTTTAATTTTTCTTGATGGCAGAGGGATCACTTACCATATTCATGAGACATTTGAGCTTTTAATCACATTTGTCAAGTGCATTAGTTTTGGGGGCCTGCTGCCCAGCTGTCATTTAAGGATTCCTGCTACTTTCCCTTCTGGGCTTAGTTCAAACTGGGCTTAGTTCAAATGTTTCTTAGACTACATACATGGCTGTTTGCTTTTTTTTTTCTGAATATGGAATTATAAAATTTGATGTTCTCTTTTGTCAGGTAGTGTTCACGGGTGGCAAATTCTGGTAAAACTAAAAATATCTTCCTTTCCTTCTCATACGCACTGGGAGTAGACAACAATTTTCTCTTGGACTATTGAAGGCTGTTCTGCATTTCCTTCTAGCTTCTCCTGATGCTGTCTTGGTTCTCCTGTGGTAAGAGTGCTCATTCTCTCTGAAGGCCGTTTGAACTGCCCTACATCCTTGTCCTTCTGTCCTTTAATTCCTTCCATCTGAAGGGTTATGTTCTCTTCTTCTGTTTCCTTAATTTCCCACTTTCTCCATTTGCTTTGCTCTCCTATTTTGGGATTTCTCTTGGATGGATGGATGGATGGATGGATGGATAACTGATGAAGAGATGGATGTTAGTTCTTTTGCTTTTCATATTCCATTCCACTTCCCCCTTTTCTAATAGTGCATCTATCGTACATTAGTTCATGTACTTGGAGAGTTTTCTATACAGTTTCTTCTAGATATTATACTAAATTTTGAAATTTGGGGGAAAACATTTAACTTTCGTGTTTCCTTTCATGTTCTCTGATAACATCCAAAGAGATATTTTAATGATTTATGGATATAATACCATAATTTCCTTTTTAAGTGTTTTTGAGAATATTAATCAGACTATATGGCCAAAATGAAAAAAAAACTCAACACACAAGAAACATTTTCATTGAAGTTGATAAAAATAGAAGAGGTGAGGCTGGGAGATGGTTCAATGGGTAAGAATGTTTGCTGTATAAGCATGAAGACCTGAGTTTGATCCTCAGCACTCACATAAAAAGCTGAGCTTGGTTGTACACACCTGTGACCCTAGTGCCAAGGGAAGTGGAGTCGGGAGGATCACTCAGGCTCACTGATCAGCTAGTCTGATAAAATAATGGTAACTGCCAAGTTCAGTGAGAGCCACTGTCTCAAGAACAATAGAGAGGGATATTTAACATCCGGCCTTCTCATGTGTGATGCACACATCAGTACACAATACACACACAAGAGATAAGATAAAGCAGACAATATGACATGGGAATTGATGTTTCACATAAATACATAATTGAAACAAAACATGTAAATTAAGAAAAAATATCTGAGATGAAAAAGAGTGCACCAAAGAGGGAGTCGTCTTCACAACTCTGCCTCGATCGAGGCTGCTCTCATCTTTGGTCAGAGAGACTTCCTTTTTTTGGTGGTGGTGATTGCTAGAGAGACTCCAGTGTTCAGTGCTAGGTGAAGCTAGGTATCACCCTCTCCAAGGACCAGGAAACAGGATGGAGAAGGGAGCGGAGGGAATGCGTAAACTGGAAGATAAGGAAGAAGGCTTTGGGCTGCTGTCTTTTCGGTGTGAGATGGCCATTGCATTTGTGTCCTTGAGGCAACTGTGCACCATGTTGGATCTGTGAACATTCTATTGTGGATAGTTAAAAAAAAACAGAAAAAAGAAAAGAAAACAGAAAGGAAGATATGGGGGGAGGGAAGGGACTAGTTGGAGAGAGGAGGGAACTCAATGCAGGGTGGGGACTTCAGAGGGTGCCAAGAGTGTTATGAAACAGGATGTATTGTATGCATGTAATAAAGATTGTCAATAAAAATGTGTAAGAAAAACCATTTATCATGTAAGAGAGAAATACTTCCAAATCTTGAGAACTTGAGAAAGCTTGGCTAAGAAATTCAATATAGGGACAGGAGAGACAGTTCAGTGGGTAAAATGCTTGCCCCACAAACATAAGTACACGAGTTTGGGGTCCCGAGCATCCATACCCATAGCATGGAGGCAGACACGAGAATGTGGGGCCAGGTCGTCTACCTCAATTAATGATCTCTAGTCTCAGTACAAGACCCCGTCCCAAAATAATAAGAAAGTGACTGGAGATGACACCCAATGTCAACCCTTGGCCTCTACATACAGGTGTGCACAGGTGCATACACCCACACACACATAAACATGCATGCACACATGCACATGCAAAAAAAAAAGAAATTGAAATTGAATGCAAAGGGTATATAAATATAGAATACTTTAGGTCAAGAAACAAAGAAGACTTGTCATTTATACTGCCTTTCTACAGTCATCATAACTGCTGGGAGGCAGTATAGCAACTTCTACAAGGTACTGGGTGAAGAATTCTATCACCGAACTCTCATAGCTAAATGGTGATTAAGTCATAAAGGCAACTGGAGGCATGGCCAGGAGAACCTGGCTGAATACTAGGCTATCCATGGTCCCCTGTCACAAGGACTGATCCAGACGACCTATGGAGGAGGTTATCCAGTTGAGGGGGGAGGGGAGGGCAGCGGGGAATTGGGGATAATAACTCATTGTTTGCCCACTAAATGTTGTAACTCATTATGGACAATAAATTTTAAAAAAAGGCAATTGGAAGCATATTTAAATGTAAGAAAATCTAGGAAGTTAGAACACAATACTTTAAAAATAAAATGAATAACCACAAAAATAATATCAACATCAGAAAGCCTAGAGACCACAATACATAGCTAATTCACTTCAGGGCCTATACTGTTAGCCATGGTGGTAGTGTGAATGTGACAGTGTAAATGCATGGCACATACTTGGGTGTTTTATTCAAATTAAACCTGTAACTTGGGTCTCCTACATTCTGGCTAGAGGAAGTGTCACTGGGAGCAGATCCTGGAGTCCAGCCCTAAGGTGTGTTTGTGGTGGATCTGAGTTTCAAATCATAGATGTGAAGAGAGTAGTCTGAGCTCTGGTGGTTCACCTTGCTCGTGGTGCTGGCTGTTGGTTATGTCTCTCTGCTTGGATCTTTGAAAGGGAGCACCTTCTTCTGTCATTGATGGAACTTCCCCTGGATCTGAAAGCTTGGGATAAACCCAATCTTCCCATAAACTGTGTCTGAGTGGATATTCATCTCAGAGATATGGAGCTGACTACAATAGCCCATTTAAAGCAAATCTGGGGATGCAGAAACCTACTTGATATACAAGTTCCTCCCCCAAAGACCTGATGGAGCAAACAGACCTGGTATTTAAATCAATCACCATATGCATTTCAAGAGCCTTTTACCTTTTGGATGTTGAACATGTTCTCTCAACATTGACTCATCTTTACACTATCTGAATAACTAGGAACAAGACACAAAGCTAGTGAGGCAGTCAGACTGTTCCCTACAACAGGCATCAGTACTGTTAGCTGCTTTGTCTACTGGCATTCTTCCCAATATGCCTTGCGCTAAAACTAAAGGCTACCGATGGCACATACATCCACCTCCCTTGCTTCTCCTTCACCTTTGTCCCTGCAACAAGTGAAATCGATAGACTTGCCATCGCCATTGTAAGCATTCTTCATTTGATTGGTCAGAACCCAAGAAGCCATGATCGATGCTGGATCAGACTGTCTGACTGGTTGATGCCAACTTAGAGCTCTTCAGGTCAGCCCTGCACCTGGCACTGCAGGTGTTGACTCCTCTTTTCACTTCAGCAGCCATTCTAACTGCTTGTTTCCATAGCCTCTCTCCCTTCGCTGTGGACATTGCCAGGAAGGAGGAGCCAAACTTTTAGATCTGGAGGAAAAAAGTTAATATGAAAATAACATTGTTGAGGGTTTTGGGTTGAGTGCTTGGTTCCTTCAAAATATAAGACTAAGTAGAAAATTAAAGTACTAATGTGTTTCTATTTTTATCATTTGTGTGTATGTGTATGCGTATGTATGGCCACAACAAGTTTGTGGAGGTCAGAGGACAACTTTACAGTGTTTCTCCTCTCCTTCCACACTTTGGAGACATAGTCACTATTTCTACTGCTGCTTGAGAGCTGCTTGATTCTCCAGGCTCCACCTCCCATTGCCTTGGGTGCTGTGGGATTACAGACACATGCACCATTTTGCACTTGGCCTTAGGTGAGCACTGAAGATGACAAACTTGTGTCAGCAGGCTTGCAAGCAAGTGCCTTTAACTGCTGAGCCATCTCCCAAGACCCGAGTGCCAATTTTGACACCATACAAATGAGAATGAAATGAAAATTGGGAAGTGAAAAAGAAACCTAAGAACAAATAGAAACAATCATTTCCTCTTCTTCAGATCAGTTAAGAATAGAGGCAAAAAGTGAAGGTGTGACTGAGTGAGGAAAGCTCTTGCTGTGCAAGTATGAGGAGCCCTAGCACCCCAGGTGTGGAGTGACAGACAGGAAATCTCTGAGGCTTCCTGGTAGCTTGCTTCACCAAATTCATGAGCTCTAGGTCATTGAGAGACCCTGACTAAACTAATAAGGTGAACAATGGCGGAAGACCACCCACTGCCAACTTCGGACCTCCACGTAGATGCACACACGTGTGCACTTGCATTCATCCACATGTGCGCACACACACACACACACACACACACACACACACACACGAGCACACATCCACACACCACAAAAAGAATAGAAGAAGTTGTTGAAGGTAGATCCTTAGGAAATACCAAATTGCTTAAACATAAATTTAGTAACTACAATAAGCAAATGCACATATATACAATCATACACAAACACTAGAGAGTTGTAGAAAACTTATAACAGTGATATTTGAAGAAATTTAGGAGTGAGAAAGGGAATAGATTCTCATTGTTGTATATTTCTAGCTGTCTGGCTTTACAACACTGTATGGATATTACATACCTATAGGTAGGTAAATGGACAGAGAGATGTGAACATACAACTATGTGTTTGAATGTATGTGGCTATGTGTATGCACTTATGCACATAGGCACATGAATGCACACACACACATATCCGTCTGTGTACGAATGTGTGTGTGTTTGTAAGCCTTTGGTTCTGTCTTCTTCCTCATTAGAATATTAAGAAATACATATGTTTTCACAAGAAATATGTTCATAGCTTTTAGGTAGTTAAAATTTTCTCCTTTAAACTTTTTATAATAAAATAAACAAACCAATAGCTACTATGAAATCTTTTTTAAAATAGAGAAGGAAATGACTGAAAGAGAACATAACAACATACCTGAAGTAAGTGGTCTCTCTAGGGGCCCAGGAGATGGTGTAGTCAGTTAGGTGCTTGCTGAGCAAGCACTGAGGACCTGAGTTTAGATCCCTAGCACCCATATAAGAGCTGGTGTGACACGTTTGTAATCCCAGCACTGGGGGGGGGGGGATACAGGAGGACCCTGGTACCTGCTGGCTAACTAATCTAGCTTAGTGAGCTCCAGTTTAAATTTTATTTATTTATTTACTAGCAGAGAGAGAGAGAAAGAGAGAGAGAGAGAGAGAGAGAGAGAGAGAGAGAGAGAGAGAGAGAGAGAGAGAGAGAGAGAGAGAGAGAGAATGGGCCCTCCAGGGCCTCTAGCCACTGCAAACAAACTTCAGATGCATGGGCCACTTTGTGCATCTGGCTTTACATGGGTTTTAGGGAATCAAACCTGGGTCATTAGACTTTGCAGGCAAGAGCCTTATCCACTGAATTTCAGCTTAAATTATGGAATTTGTCTCAAAAAATAAGGTGGAAAGACAGCCAACTTATCTTCCTATCTGAATGTCTTTCCCCAAAAATTCAGAAACAGTTGGCTGGCAATAGTGATGCCATTTCATGATCCATCAGGAGACAACTGAGGTCATTAAGTTCCCTCAAATGGATACAATATAATGTGGAAGGATTTTCATAAGACTTAATGAAAATTTTACTGTAATCTGTTCTAAGATTAATAAATTGCATGAAAAAATACAGTGGAGAGTGATGGAGGAAGATACCCATCGACCTCTGCCTCCACATACACCTATGCACAGGTGTACTCATACCTGCACACACATGTGCACCAACACACACATGAACACACATATACCACAGACACCTACATACAAAAAGATGTCTTTAGGTAGCAAAATTATGATTTTTTTCTATATTTAGTTTATTTAGTTTTTCTCTCATATACTGGAATAACATGAGACAGTATAAGCCAGCAGTTAAAATAATGAACTCTGTGGTCCATCTTTATTGCCACGAACAAATTTCATAGTTGGAAATCCTGGACTGATCACCAGGGTTGGCTGATTGTCCCTTTTTTTCTCTTCTGTAAAATGGGCTTGTGCAGTATCCACCTCCATAGAGCTGCAGTGGGAATTAAATGAAGTAATATATATTTGAGCTCATCCAACAGGACCTGGTGCACAGGAAATGTTCAATCCATAACAGAGATGTGTTTGATGAGACTAATTTTATTTCTCTCAGACTACATTTTTTAGAATATTGTTTTCAACATTTTTGAAGCTATATTATCCCCTCCTTACAGCCCTTTTAGAAAAATGTGTTCACATAGATGCTTTTCTGTTTTTGAATCCTGCATGCACTAAACTTGGACCTCTCTATTTGTTCTGATAATGTATGAGTAAAGTCTCCCAAGGGTTTTTTCCTATTCCATTTGAGGTGTTTCGTTGCTCTCTGAGCTTCAGTGAAAAAGTCAGGTTTGTTCTGTAGACTTACAGAGCGAGGTGCCCCTGGGCCCGTGCGTGGCTATGGTAGGAGAGAGCCCACTAGACTGGCATTCTTCTACAGCTTGAGTTCAAGCATAAGTATCTCTCTCCCCTAGTTCGTAGAGGGCTTTGCTAATACCCAGGAAAATACCAGGCAGTTTGCCCTCTCCTGCCAGCTCTTTCCCACAGCTCTCTAGAACTCAGCATGGGGACTTCTCTGTGTCTGAGCCTGGTCTTCCTGCTGGAGTAACTGAACTCTGACATCTGTGTTCACTCCAGGTCTCCTTTCCCTCCTCCTCAGAAAATACCATGGAATGACTATGGCCATTTTGTATCTTGTTTAGCTAGACCCCCACAGAGTCTATTTCTCTCCTGCATTCTTGGGTCAGCACTGACTGCAGGGAAGGTAGAGAGAAGCCTCTTCCTGGGTGCTGGGCGGCAGAGTCTATTCAGGGTGGCTCAAGGCAAGCAGGAGAGAGTACAAAAAGGTAGTGAAAGAGCCAGGCCAAGGGAAAGGTTAAGGGTGCATCCTCTCCTCCTCATGCTCCCACAGACCTGCTGGAAAGCCTCTTCATTCTGTTTGCCAAGCTTCCTGCCTGACCAGCCAGGAAGACTCACCCTCAGAACCCCTGGCAGAGACTTTCCCCATGACTGAAGGAACACAAGAGCTGGAAAACCATTCCCAGTTTGGCCTCACCAAATTCTGTTTCATATTAGAATTTATCCTCCTCCTTCTGGAAGTCTGGCTTGTGTCCTCAGAAGGGAAAATGGAGATGAGGGGGAGAGGCCAAAGGCTGCTGCCTCCCAGGAAGGGGCTGACTGTAAGCAAGGGGCAGGGCTCCTCAGAAGATCTGGGGTGCTAGAGCTGGCCCCTCAGGACCTTGGCAGTGCCTGTCCTCACTCTGGACAGGCAGCCTGAAACCCAACCAGGGACAGCTGTTCTTGCTATTGTCCTTCACCAGGAGCAAAAGGCTCCACTTGCTTTTTGAACATTCTTTTTAAAAACTTCATCCAATTTGCCTCTGTTATGGAGATGCACAGCAAGAGATTATTTGGAAATAACAAAACACACCATGGATAAACTTCAAAATTGGATTTTCTGGGCAGTTACCTAATTAGTTTGCTAGACAGAAATAACTAACTAGGGAACAAATTCTCCAGCATATACTACCCACTCCCATGCACCCACCCATACATCTAGAACATACACCCCACATAAACCTTCACACGCGCACACACACACACTGACATTGGGGACCAGGAGACCTGGGATGGGATGAGGATGAGGTGTCATACCAGAGGTTCATGCCTCCCATGCACTCTAGTGGTTTTACTTCACACAAGTCTTATATTAATACTGTTTTCCTTCTCTTTTTGTTGTTTTGTGTTTGTTTTTCTAGGTAGGGTCTCACACTAACCCAGGCTGACCTGGAACTCACTCTGTAGTCCCAAGCTGGCCTCAAACTCACAGTGATCCTCCCACCTCTGCCTCTTGAGTGCTGGATTAAAGTGTGTACTACAATGTCTAGCCCTATGATCCTTATCTTCAAGGAAAGAAACTCAGTGCTCATCAGGGTGAAGACATAGACCCATGTACAAACTCCATTAGAAAATTATTGAGCAAACAGGAAATGCACATTTTATAAAAAACTTGGAAATGTGTTTTATTTAAAACATTTTATATGTGCCAAGACCAACAGTCATATGTTGTGACTGTTCTGTGTAAATGAAGACTAACTTTCAATCTAATTAATATGTTCCAGTTGTCGGAATGGAATGGAATTGGCCAATAGTTCATGGAATTCTTCAGAGAGCTGATGTCTTCCAGGAGCTTCACTACATAAGCAAGTCTGAAAATCGCTGCCAGCAAGATCCAGCCCAAACTCCTCCTTTGGAGAGTCAAACCTTCCCAACACTCCAGTCCTTTCCCCAAGGCAGAAGAGTGGAAGAATATTCCAGAAAGAGGGAACAGCTTGTGCAAAGGATGAAAAATCATGAAAGGGCAGTGAGTTCCCAGAATGGGGGGAAATTTGGTGCAATGGGGCTTGAGTGGGAAAGTTACTCTTAACTAGGTAAAAGGTTACAAAGCAAAATCTTCTAACTACCAGAGTAGATAATGTGCTGCTCACCACCAAGGGAGACCTTGTTGGCAGTCATGTGATGGCTGCATTCAGGGTTCTCTCATGGTGGAAGAGGCTGCAGGGGAGCCCTTAGAGAAGTGAAGAACAGCAAGAAGAGGCCAGAGCTCTCAAAGGTGGACTTGTCTATGTGGGTTGGGTTAGATGGAGGAGGACCCCAAGCTTCTGTTACAGGTTATGATGTAGAATAGAGAGACAGAGATGGTCTCCCTTGCACTTCTAGGGCGTCCATGAGCACTCCTCTACTGCTCTACCCCAAATGCACAGGAACAAATGTGGCTGTGCAAGCCTTGCATGGTGGTGCACACCTGGGATCCCAGTTAAGTTAGGTTAAGTGAGGCAGGAAGATAGCTGTGAGTTCAAGGCTGGCCTGGGCTAGCTAGGCAGATCTGTCTAAACAGACAGACAAAGGCAAGAATGAATAAATGAATGAATGGTCGCAGTGAGTGGGCCTGGAGTGGGCCTGGCAACAATTATAGTGTGGGCAGCTGAGGCACTCCTTCCAGTCCTGCAGGGCAGCTTACACTGGACCTCACTCTTAGGAGCTCAAGTCCGGAGCAACGGTGTAGATGCCTTGATCAGCATCCCCGTTCTGCTCTGGAGGAGTCATGTGTATACTCTCTGGTTCCACTCTTGCTCAGGGGTTTATGGCCTCGAGGGGCTGTACAAGAAGCCACTGTAAAAATAAAAGCAAAGGAGACTACCAGGGTGCACATGCAAATGGGTTGCCCACAAGAGGACCAACAAATATTTCTGATGAAAAGGAAGACAAGGGCTGGAGAGGTAGCTTAACAGTTAAGGCATTGGCTTGCAAAGCAGAAGGTCCTGAGTTTGATTCCCCAGTACCCACATAAAGCCAGATGCACAAGGTGGCTGGAATTCATTTACAGTGGCTAGAGGCTATGGGGCGCCCATTCTCTCTCTCACTCTCTCTCTCTCTCTCTCTCTCTCTCTCTCTCCTTCTCTCTCTATCCTCTCTCTCAAATAATAAAGGAAGATGATGTGATTTTCCCAAAGGATCTCAGTTGTTTTACAAACAGATCTAATAATATGAAGCACCTTCATTGTAAAAGTCTCTAACCTTGTTTCTCTGAGACCAGAGTTCACCAGTTTACCTATATACCTGGTGCTAATCAGGAAACACATGGCATTTCTATCTAAAATATATTTAATTAGGAGGTAGGAGGATCACTGTGAGTTTGAGGCCACCCTGAGACTACATAGTGAATTCTGGGTCAGCCTGGGCTATAGAAAGACCCTACCTCAAAAAAAAAAAAAAAAACTCAAAATATATACATATCTATCTATATATATATATATTGACCTCATTCTCAGGTTCCTGTTTGATTAAAGTACCTTTTGTGCTTGTTATTGCCATTTTAATAATAGAAATAAATAGGTTTG
>PVHP010014741.1:0-37500 GCA_004024765.1 Zapus hudsonius
CATCACCTCCACCATCACCATCACCTCCAACATCATCGCCATCACCACATCCAATATCACCTCCACCATCACCAGCAAATCCACCACCATCATCACCACCATGACCAGCACCAGCACCACCACTGCTATGGGCACCTGAGGCTGTGAACTACGTTCCCTCGAATTCCAGTCCATGGACTTAGCATTTACCCATGAGGAGACTTTACCTAAGACTGGAAGGTGGGAACAGCCCACAGCAGCCTGATGCTTGAGAGCATTGCCCTTCAGGTGGAGCCAATCACAGTAAGTGCTCTGAACCAGTCTTAGAGGCAAGCTCGTGTTTGTCCTCACTGGTGGTTCTGGATCTTAGATGCATATGTCATGAAAACAAACTGAAACCACCTAGGGAAACACAGGGGACTAGTGGCTGGGGGGGAGGGAGGACATGTTCAGTATATAATATTTACTTGTATAAAAATGTCCTTATGTAACACAGTACCATGCACAATAAAGACACAAGGAAAATGTACAAAATAAAAATTAAAAAGAATAAGAATAAAAGAATGAGGAGGAGGAGGAGGAAGAGGAGAGGAGAGGAGGACACACCTGCATGTTTATTTGCCTCCTCTGTCCCAGCTGTCCCCTGATCCGAGGAGGGTGACAGACACCTGGAGCCAAGAGCTGCTCCCAGCTGACTCATGCTTGTGAGAAAGAAAGGCCCACACTTGCTTTGCTTTGCTGTTGAGATTGTTCATTGTTCATTTGTGATGCTTTGTGGTCCTGGTTGAATGATATCAGTACACAGACTTCATCTTACTTTTCTTACCCTGGTTTCCCATTATGTCTACCACTTCCTTTAAAAAAAAAAAGTCACTAGGCATGGCAGCACATACCTTTGATCCCGGCAGGAGGCAGAGGCAGGAGTTCAAGGCTACCCTGAGACTACATAGTGAATTCCAGGTCAGCCCGGGCTAGAGTGAGACCCTACCTTGAAAAATCAATAGTTACCTCAAATATCTTCTGGAAGAGGTGAAGTATAAAGAAAAATACTAAAGGACATTTGGAGAGGGCTACTTGTCTTTTCTCATTTCCACGAGTGGCTCAGATCATTTTTAAAGTGGCATTGTGTGATAGCTTGTATCATTAGTTTAAATGCAGCCATGAAGAAGTCTATGGGTCCCTGGATGAAGACGTCACCCAAGAATGATGTGGATCTCATCAGCCGTGGAGAAAGGAGAGTCCTGGAGCCGGGAGCAGGTGCTACGTCACATGAAAGTCATGCTAATGAGTTCATGAGGAAATTGAGAGTGATCACGTCTATCATTTTTCTCCCCCTTGAAGAACCCCATAGTGGCATATTTTTCCATCAAAAATTTTCTTCTGCTTGGGATGGGGAGACAGCTGAGTTGGTAGAAACATTTGCTTTGCAAGCATGAGGGCTGAGTATGATCTCCAGTGCTCACGTAAAAACACTAGGCATGGTGGCGTGCACTTGTAATCCCAGTGCTGGGGAGGCTGAGACCGGAGGGTCCCGGGGACTCACTGGCCAGCCGTTCTAGTCTACTTTCTGAGTTCCAGGCCAATGAGAGACCTTGTCTCACAAAGGCTGGCCAGTACCTGAGGATGAGGCCTGAAGGTGTCCTCCACATGCAGACACACACATGTGCACATAACACCACACACACACACACACACACACACACACACACACACACACATAATCCTAAATCCAAAATGCTAATATGCTTTTTTTTTCCATCCTACAAATATAATGTTTTCCAGCCTTCTGTAAATTGGATGGGAACATCTCCACTGCTCAGTGACCTGAGAACTCAGAGCCCATTGATAATGACAAAGGAAGGCAATCCGTCAGCACCAATATGAAACCCTGGGGAAATCAGCCAGGTAGAAAATGATCTGTTTTCCACAGATGCTTAAAAGAAAAAGAAATTATGCGTGTGTTAGGTTTCCCTGAGTTCTGCCAGCATATGGCAGGCCTGTATGAGCTACTTTGGGGGCTGCTCTGGAAGCATGAAACTCACATGAAATGGACCATTAATTCTCTCTCTGTTTTGCGGCATTCAAGCTGATGAGGGTGATCACCCAGGCAGGGAAGTCAGGTACTCTTGGCTTCTGGAAGGGAGATGGTCTAATTGAATATGGACGATTAGATGTTTTTCCCTCCTTTACCAAGGTAACCTTATTCCCTTCATTTATCTAAATTCTGTGCTCCAGTGATACAAGCAAACATGAAGCCATTTGTGTCTCACTCCAAGCCTGGGTTGGATTGCAACCCAGCAGTAGCATCCATACTTGAAGGATAATGGTGACTTGTATATGAAGAATCGCATGAGAGTGCTTGATATAATGTGGGGCTAAGGGCAGAAAGTTCTAGAAGCCCACCTGCTTGTCATCTGTATGAGCCTTGGGAGGGGAAATGGCTTTATGTGCATGTGTCAACCCACCCTCTGACTGACTGGAGAGGGAGGGCTGCTCCTGGGGGATCTGGGGTTTATGCTGCAGTTCTGCAGACCAACAAGGGAGCAGATCTGGCCTTCCAAGTACTCAGCCATGCGCAGTGGGAAATTATGTCTGCATTGGGGGATGGTGAGAGAGGACGGGCTTCAGGCTCTCTGAGGGGCTAACACAATCTGCAAGCCAGGCTTGGCACAGCTAGAATCCCAACATTTGGAAGGTGGAGGCAGGAGAATCCAGTTCAAGGTCATCTTTGGCTACATAGTGAGTTTGAGGCCAGCCCTGGGCCACATGAGACCTTGGCTCAAAAAAATTAATAATAATAACCAATCTGCACCAAACACATGGTAGAAACCATATTGGAAGAAGCTGGTGGCCGTGGAGCTTGGGAAATGGGAGTCACAGAGCAGGACAGTGACTGTGGTCACAGCAGCAAAGAGCTAAAGACAGGGCAGAGCATCTCGACGTCCTGGATTTTCTGTGCACCTGAATCAGAATGGGCGGGAATGAGTCATGGTGCTGGGTGACTTCCTGGGGAGACCCCAACAAGCATGTCTTCACTCCTAGCACCAACAACAGACCAAGGAAACAATCAACCCCACCCAGATCCAGCTTCGAGAACCAGTGAGTTTAATGGAGTAACTTGAAGAAGTTAAGAGTCAGGAGTTATTTCTAGGAGCATGGCTGACATCACCAGAAAGTCCATCCCAGCACAAGTGACAACTCACACAAGCGTCATCTATGTGAGTGCCATTCAACTTGGAGGTTCACTTCTGAGCAGTTATTACTGCTTCTATTACCTTGGGGAGGGACCCTGTAGATTTCTTGAGCTTTCTAAGCTTGGCGAGCTGCGTTTACTCCTGAGCCTTATATACCTCATTTACCTCCTGAGTCTGAACAAGCCTCCCTCCCTCATGACATGTCTCAATATGGAGGAAATGCTAGATGGCCCATGGTGAGACGATCTTGGAATCACTTGACCGGCGAGGGGCAGGAGAGGGGTATCTGTGTAAGAATGCTGGTGTGGAATCCGAAGCCAGCTTGATGCTCACAGGGTGATGTGGGTCAGGCTGAGTCAGGAGTTGGTGTCCTCACAGAGTGTGACAGACCCTCCCACTCTCTGTACCGAGAAGTGCTGAGAAGGTTGGGGGTCCCATGGCAAGCCTCATGACAGCTGGGAGGTCAGATGAGACCACTGTTTCATTGACGTCCTCACTGGAACAGAACGAGATGAGAGTCCCTCTAGTGGAAGATGGAAGTGGGCAGTGTGGAGGATGGCGTTCACCAGAAACAATTTTATTTTCTAGAAGGACTTCAATAGCATAGATGGACGGACGGAAGTTAGCCACCCAGGTAGTCGTCTGTCGCCGCTTGCTTGGCTTCACTGTGACTAGTTAACGTTATGCTTGTCACATCTCTGTGCTTTCTGTTGATGACTTTGAGCTCAAAATGTCCCTCTTCCCCATGCCATGCTCTGTGCTGTCCTCAGGCTGTCGTGGGTCATGCTTAGATGACAAGAAGGCCACCTCGTGCCTCATGGAGCTAGGCCAGCTGTTAGATAAGCTTCCTTCATGCGGAAGTCACAGGGTTGTCAGCTTTGCATTCAATGTTCATGAATTTAACAAGACTCAGTGAGCTGTCTTTCCACAAACACACAAGATTCTGTGTCAATTAGCTGATGAAAATGTTAGGTGCAGACACTCGCAGAAACCCAAACTCTCCTAATCCCAAGTTCCACGCTGAGCCCCCAGTCTGATGGCGCCCCAGCCAAGGTGCTCAGAGACTCTGTTCTGCTTCTGGATTCTTCAGTTCAGCAGAACCTGGGGTGAACGGAGGGCTGAGGGGACCTGGAAGTTGTTTAATTAGGGTTCACACACCACTTCAGTGTGAACCTCCAGGGCACCATGTTGTTGTCTTGATACCCCCACCCCCCACCCCACTCCCCATTCCCCACCCTACCCCCCACCCAGCACAGCCGTCCTACTTGATCCAGGAATACTTGACAGACGTGGATGCGGGGCTGTCTCCAAAGCACATGCGCTGTGTGGCCCAATTCAGCTCCTCACTCGCCAGCAGGGCCCTTTTTCCACACTTGCTTTCAGACTGCAGCCCTTCGGCTTGGCATTGCTTTCTCTCCCCTTTTATCAGAGCCCCAAAGGCGCTGGGCACACAGTCTCGCCTTGACCTTGCGTGGGCTTTCAGACACACACGTCCGATGGCCAGACAGAAGGGTCCTTGTGCTCTGGGCTGGATATGCCCTGGGAGCTTCCTCTCAGAGAGCATCTTTCATTAACATTTGCTTTTTCAAAGCATCTTTTCTGCACAAAAGCTCTTTCTACATAGATGACCCCCTAATCCCTCCCCTCTCTTTGCTTCCCAGGATTCCTAATTCACCAAGAGGCAGCCTAGCCTGGACTGTAGAATAGAATCTCTACCCAGGCGGCTCCTTTGGTGTCTCCCTCAGCGATCTCATAGGTTCAAGGTCATTTCCCTCCAAGGCCAAGAGGCTGTTAGATGATCTGCAGCTTCCTCTTTTAGTGTCTTCAGCATTCAGATTCCTGGGCCGCATGCAGGCCCGATGGATCCCAGTGTCTCAGAGTTTGTGTTCACAGCAATCACCCCAGATGTTTCAGACCTACAGATTTGGGGAGACCTGGGTGGCATTTGCTTCGAGAAGCTTGTTTCTGCTCCAGGAGTGAGCAGCCCATTCAGCAGCAGAGACACCTGCTGGTTAACCGCTCTGGCTTGGCCGCAGGACACAGGTGTGTGGGATTTGGCACAGGAAGCAAGCATGGCAGGCCTCTATGGAAAACAATGCCCCCCTCTCCCAGCCTTTCTCGAGGTTCCTATCCGGCAGCTGAGCAAACACTAGGTGATTTAGCTCAGCGCTGGCTGTGAACATTCTGATAAGCAGGGGAGTCAGTCATTCACACACTGGTTTCCTGTGTCTTCTTTCTGAGAGCCCCATCCTCTGCCAGTCCCCCTGCAGGAGACGGAGGCAACTTCCTCTTGTCGTCCTGGTTTTCACCCATGTGTGCCCCCATCAAAGCTTCATCAGGACACAGGGAGGCTGGATGCTCATCCTACCCTGAGGTACCAAAAAGTCAACCTCTGCTTTACTGTCCTGAAGCTACTTCCAGCCTCAGATGTGCCCTGTGCTTAACCGGCTCAGATGCTTTGGACTGTGGAGGGACAGTGATAAGGGGTCACCTGCCACTTGGCTCTGGGATGGGAAGACAGAGGTGGGAGGTGTGGGGAAGGCATGGGAAAGGGGAGGCGCCTGCTGTTCACTTGTGCGAGCACTCAGACTCCTCAGGTGGAACCAGGCTCTGTCCTGGTAACTGAGACACCAGGGTCCCAGGGAACCATCCCTGGAATGCAGCCAATGAATGCTGCCTTGTGTGGTAGGGAATGCTTTATTCGTCTCCCAGCGATGCTTAGCTGCTGGTTCTGGATTGTTCTGTTTTGATTTGCTGTTTTCTTGAGTCATGCTCCGAATGACGATGAGGGACCAGAAAACGATGTAGTAATGTCTATTAGATAGGCCCAGTGACATTCGAAGCTCCCTCAGAGCCTCTCCAAAAGGGCCTTAGCATCTTGGAAAATGACCTTGGGGTGATTTCAGCTCATCTAAATGAGAGACTTTATCTGAAAAATAGTCATGTTCTCTTTATCTGGCATGTGCATGTGTGTGGTAAGTGTGATGTGGTAAGTGTGTGTGTGTGGTGTATGCACATGTGTGTGCAGACGTGCACCCTGTGTATGCATGTGGTCAGAGAACACAGAGTGTCCTCCTGGGCTCACCCACTTGTTTCCTTGAGATGGAGTCTCTTTACTCGTGTCTTTGGAGGTTTTGCAAGCCTCAGTGATTCTCTGGTCTCTGCCCCCCACAATACTGGAGTGACAGGCATTGTGGCCACATCCAGATATTTACATGGGTTTTGGAGAACCAAAACATTTGTCCCAGGTCCCCCTGGGCCCTCCTGCTTGTGTAGGAAGTACTCATAACTTCTGAGTCATCTCTCAGCCCTGTTTGTCACTTTTGACGACAAATATTTTTGAGTTGCCAGAAAGACCCATCACAGTTTGTAGGGGCTCCCAACACACCGAACAGGGTCACCTAAACACAGCAGCTCCTCTGTTCCTCCTGCCCAGAAGAAGTTGACAGCAAGTCAGGTTCAGTCTTATCTCTAAGCTATGGATGGCACGTTGTCCATCGAGGAAGGAACTTGGATTGGTATCTGTGGAGAATGAGGCAAGATTATGAGGTTACATTGGGTCAGTAGATCCAGAAAGACCCGAATTTCACCCTCTGTCTTCCCCACACCTGAGGTGTCTGAGAGAGGTACAAGCTCCAGGGACAATGAGCAGGGAACTAGCTGGAGCTCTGTCCTATACCAAGGGCTAAGCCCCATCATGTCTGCCATCCCACAGACTGAGCCCCCATCATATATGCTGCCCCACAGGCTAAGCCTCATCATGTCTGATATCCACAGGCTGAGTTCCATCAAGTCTGAAGCTTAGAATGACCACATGAGTCAGTCTTGCCCTTTATTGCAGTCAGCTTTCTAGTTGCTGCATAGAAAGAACTCAAGCAAAAGCAGCCTTGTGAAGGAATGGGTTTATTAGGCTTACGAACTCAAGGGGAGACTCCATCATGGCAGGGAAAATGATGGCATGAGCAGAGGGGTGGACATCACCTCTGCCACAGCGGCAGGAAGGTATGCCAAACACTGCCAAGAGGAAGCTGGCTTATAACCTCATAATCCCACCCCAAAAACATAGCTCCAGCAAGGTTGTAAAACCCAAACTGCCATCAGCTGGGGATCCATCAATCAGAACACATTCATTTGTTTGTGGGGGACACCTGGATCAAACCATGGCACCCTAAAAGACTGAGCCAGTGAGACCATTCCATCTTAAGGTTAGGAGTCTAAGTCGGACCACCTCACATTGAGCCAAGCTTGCACATGAACTTCAACATCAGCCAGAAGATAAAAGTTGCTTAGACAAGCCAAGGAAAGCCAAGCAAATGCAGGACTCCAGCCAAGCTCCTAAAAAGAAAGCCTCTTCCAGGGAGCTGGAGGAGAGAGAGAAAACCTTGTTGACCTTGGGGCTGAGTCCCAGGGATGTTTCATTCCTTTTGTCTGCCATCCTTTAAGCAAGCTGTGAGTGTGTTTGGTTGCTGAAGGAGAGAGCAGATTCTATTACAGTTCTTTTCCTGTACCCACGTTCCCCATAGACCAATGGGCTTAATGCCAGGTGGGCTGGGCTGAGGCAGGGGTGCTGCCTCTCTGCCCACCTTGGAGTAGGAAGAGATGGGTGTGCTTTAGGGGAGACATGCCCACAGGTCTGCGAGCATAGTTTTCAGTGCTCACCACACACCCTTATCCACAGAGGACCCGAGGCTGCCTTGTGAGTGGGTTAGGGCCCCCCTTTGCCCTTCCAGCACTGTTGAGGACTGTCCCTGCCTAGGTGGAGGGGAGCCTGCCTTCCTGGCCTCACAGAGGCTGGGGGGAGCACGTGGGGTGACCCCAGAACACAGCAGCACAAAGCACATGGGACAGTTCGTTAAAGGATATAATGGGCTGCTGTGGTATAAAGCATTATTCCCCTCCCCACCGCTCTTCCCTTCAGAAACATCCAACAAGTAGATCAGAATGCATCTCATCTCATCACGGAGATGAGCAGGTTTCTGGAAGCCTCCTGGTAGGGCTGTTCCCACCCCAGCCATGCCTGTCTCTCACTCCCCCAAGAATCCAGAAGACCCAGGACATGTAAGGAAGCTCTGAGCTAGCCCCAGGTCCATCAAATCCACCTGCCCCCTAAAAGGTATCTGTTTAAGTATTACTAAGCTGCTTATCAACAGCCCCCATCACATGACCAGGAGGATACCTGTCTATTTGTGGACGTGATCCCACCCTGGGGGATGGAACAGCTCATTCTTTAGTACAAGGGTGAGCACAGTCTTTCTGGTAAAGGTCCGGTAGTAAACATTTCAGGCTCTGCCGGCCATGGAGTCTCTTGTTCCACTAGCCCATCACAGGAAGGTAGCTGCATGGGGATAGGTTTCAATCAAGCTCTACTTACACAACAGATGGTCAGCAAGACTTAGTGATATTTTTTCAACCTTTGCTTCGGTGCAAATGGTATAATCCGAGGGACAGAGACCCCTCCTGGGGTCTGCCTAGACCTCATCCCTGTCTCTTGGAAGGGTCTCTTGTTATGAGTGAGGCCTTCATGCATGGTTTCAATTGGTAGAGGTCTGACCAGTGCCTAGGCATACATGGGCTTTTCTCCAGGAATATTTTTGTTTGTTTTGTTTTTTGAGGTAGGGTCTCGCTCTAGCCCAGGCTGACCTGGAATTCACTATGTAGTCTCAGGCTGGCCTTGAACTTATGGTGATTCTCCTACCTCTGCCTCCCAAGTGTTAGGATTAAAGGTGTGAGCCACCACACTCAGCTCCAGGAATGTTTTGAAATGGACATGAGAAAGACTCGGTTGCTCTTTAGTGGTGGAAGCCAGGACATGTGACTTCCCTGGAGCCCAGATCACTGGTGAATATCTTGGTCTGAACCGGAGTGGTTTCTCCCTCCGGAACTTGCCAATGTTGCTGAGGAGGGGACTGTGTTCTTGTCATTGCTGCAGATGGCTCCCAACTATGCCTTTAGGACCAGGTGTTTATAGGGAAGCAAGACCCCCTGACAAACACATGACAGACAATCATCCACTCAAAGGATTAGAAATCGTTTTGTCCTGCAGGAGAAGGCCAGGAGGATTCATGAGAGCCTGGCCAGGTGTCACAGATCTGTGATCCCAGCTACCCAGGAAGCCAAAACAGCCCAAGTTCAAGGGAATTTTTGGTAGCCTGAGCAAATTAATGGGACCCCTGTCTCAAAATTAAAAACAAAAAATAGGGCTGGAGAGATGGCTCAGCAGAAGGACCTAAGTTCAATTCCCTAGTAACCACATAAAGCCAGATGCACATGGTGGCACATGTGTCTGGAGTTCATTTGCAGTGGCTGGAGGCCCTGGTGTGCCCATTCTCTCTCTCTCTCTCTCACTCTCTCTTTCTCTCTCTGTCTGTCTGCCTCTCTCACTCTCTTACAAATAAATAAATTATATATATATATATATGTATATATAAATATATATATTTTTTTTAAAGGAAGAAGCTAAAGAAGGCTAGGGACATAGCTCAGTGACAAGGAGCTTGCCTAGCATGCATGAGGTCGTCCGTTCCACTGGGTTACACACTTCACTTCCCTACAGCTGAGGGATCTGTCAAAGGTGGGGTATTGGTTTATCAGGGGCACTGGAAGCTCACTCACCCAGCATTGACTTTCAGAGTAGATGTCCCTGTGAGCTACCATAAAGTCCCCTCACCTGCCCCGCCCCGCCCTCACTGATGAAAGGCTTCAGACCCGGAGCCAAAGGCGCTATGGGACCTTAGAGGGCGCATTGGGACTCGGAGTTTTCTGTCCACACCATGTGAGACTTGGTGCAAAATGAGGGGCCTTGTCTTCATCTCGGCCTCTAACCTCAGCCTCCAGTGTTTGGGACCCTGAAGGCCAGGTCTACCCCATCACTCACTTGACTCTCCCCATTATGGTTCCCCTCAGAAATTTTGTAAGACACGGACACCCTCATTAGAGGCTCATAGCTGCGCTTGGGCAGGTGGAGCTCAAAGCAGCCTGGCTGCCCCAAGTCTTCCATCCTGACATTTGATAAGCTGATCTCATAGCCTCACATCGAGCTTTAGAGTTTGTGCCAAGAGCCCCAGGGAGGGCTGGGGGATGAACCGCATCAGGCCAGGAATCCTCCCAGGCTTGTCTGGCTGTCAGTGCTCAGAGTAGGAGGGGAGGCGGCAGACAGGGAATGGGTGCTTCAGATTTGCTCTTAGCTTCCAGGAAACCATCAGAGCACCAAGCTCTGCCAGATTTTCACATGTGCTAGAAGCCAAGGTCTCTAGAATGCTCAGATGAGTGACTGAGAGAGGGAGGAAGGTGAGGCTATGGTGAGCAGGCTGAGCTAGAGTTGGGAGAGCTCAGGCCTGTGCAAGGTCAACCCTGGCTTTGTGATGCCAGCAAGAACCTCCAGGTAAAGGGATCTCAGAACACTGTGCCAGTGGGCTCTGGGCCCAGAGGCCTGGGGCTGAACGTGTGTGGGTGCTGTGGCCCTGCCTACCTGAAGCTTTCCCACAGCAAGGCTATGTGGGCTTGGCAGGGCCAAGTGTGCCATCCTGCTAAATGTAATCTATGCCTAAAACCAAACTTGCTTAACATTCAAATGCGATTGCACCATTGTGGCTGAAGGCACCTGAGAGAAACCTTAATTTGATCAGCTTCTGGGTAGAAAGAATTGCTGAGTTGGACAGGGTCCCTTCCCCACGTCAACCTTGCTTCTGTTTGTCACTCCTGAATGCTAAGGCAGCACAGAGACCTCTCCCAACTGCTCGCAAAATTCAATTCAACCTTTCTTCTGGTTGCTTGGACTGTTTGGTTGCTTCTCTCCCTTCTCGGTGCTTGTTGATGGTTTCCTCAGCTTGAGGCCAAGCAGAGAGAATTCTTTTTCTGCAAATACCTACAGGGATTTGAGATGTCATGGGAGGAGACTCTCCAGAGGATGCTCAGGCTCAGCTGGGCACCTGTCCACTCTGTACAGTACTACAGATGGTCATGACCTCACAGTGCCATCCACGAGCTTCCCCTGTGAGCACGTGTGGGAGAAGATGGAGTCTTGTGTTAGTTCTCTCTGAAGCATTCTCCTCTGGGCTCCAGTCACAGAGGGATTGGGATTGTCCTCCATTGCCCCTGCTGCCTCCCTGCTATGGTGGGGCCAGGCCTGGCACCCTAGGGTCAGAACTCCTGGGCACACCACGCTCTTCAGGAATGGGGTCCATGCCTTTGGTGTTCACAAGGCCAAGAGTTACTTTCCTGCTCTGAGATTCTTTCCCCAAAGACCAGGGTCCCCGTGTCCTGCTGATCACATACATTGCCCTGTGAACTATTTCTCAGAGTGTTTGCTTTATGATATTTTCCACATTCAACCTTTTCTAAAAAGTATTTTTATTTGTTTGCCAGCAGAGAGAGAGAGAGAGAGAGAGAGAGAGAGAGAGAGAGAGAGAGAGAGAGAGAATAGATGCACCAGGGTCTCCAACCACTGCAAACAAGCCCCAGATGTATGCACCACTTTGTGCACCTGGTTGAATATAGGTACTGGGGATTTGAACCAGGGTGGTTAGGCTTTACATGCAAGCACCTTAACCACCGAGCCATCTCTCCAGCCCACATTCAACCTTTTAACTGATGAGTCATCTTCCTGATAACAGAATATCAATACCTTTATTGAAAGATTTCCACACTGGATGGGTTATCTCATTTACGCACACAGATGGTCTCATTTAAACCCTTTTACAAGCCACTTATCCAAAATTAGCAGATGAAGAACCCGAGGCTTCGGAAATCAGAGACCTTGCTGAGTTCTCAAGGGTGGCAAGTGGCTGAGCTGGAATCCAAGTCCAGATCGATCTGTCTTGGAGCCTGACTCTGCCTTCTACCTGTGGAGATCCAGAACTGTAGTCATGCAAAATAAGGCTTCTTTTTTTGTTCTATCTGAGCTGGAATCCAAGTCCAGATCGATCTGTCTTGGAGCCTGACTCTGACTTCTACCTGTGGAGATCCAGAACTGTAGTCATGCAAAATAAGGCTTCTTTTTTGTTCTATCTTCAGGACAACAGATTTCAACAACTGTCTTCATGACAGAGCAGGGTAAATCCCCTAAGTGGTGTCTCATGTAAGAAACATGTAGAAGGTTGTGTTTTCCTTGACATACTCCTATCTGCCTAAAGATAATGCTTTAAATGGATGGGTGTTCCAGGGAGGAGTCTCTCTCTGTCACTTTGGAACCTCCCCACCCCTTATTCAAGAAGCAAGGAATGTTTTATCCTCGGGACCTGCAGGATCTGAGCTAAGAACTGCTTCGGTCAACTGGAGCTATGAGTGGAAGTCCTCAGGTTTCACCTAAGAGAATTGTGTTTAATTAGCTGGTAGTTTTTAGGCACATGATTTAAGTAGACATTATGATTAATAATTCAAGAACTGAGCAAGACAAAAAATAGTTTCCTTCAAAGATTTCATGATTTCTAAAAGAGTTAGGACATATCCCCAAATATCAGGAAGAGGAGAAGGGTTACTTTGCAAAGGAGCTTCATGGCATTGTTGTGAAGGGTAATAGTCTGATGACAGTGTTAGGACCCTTCCAGAAAGGGCTCTGCATGAGAATGACTCCTATGTCTCTTTGGAAAGGGTGACCCACAGGTGTAAGGCCCCACAGATGCTCAGATGCACTAAGGAAAGAAGCCCATCTTTGTGAAAGCATCTGACAAACAAGCTGAGGTCTCCCAAAGTCAGTGTTGGGTCACTTTCCTGCCTCTACACCTGCTGGGCAGATCCCTGACTTCTGCTCTTCCCACTGAGAATAGCCTGTGACTTCCTCGGGGATCGGACACAGCCTCTGCTCCTCTTGGATTGGGTTCAAGGTGTGACGCTAGGCTTTCTGTCTGTGGGTAATTGGGTCATGCCTAAGGGAAGCCCTGGAATGTCTATGATTTCATGTGGGGGAGTGCGGCCAACTCCTCGACCAGCAAGGAAGAACAACCACCACTCAAGGATCCTTCTCAAATCACACTTTATTGGAGAGTCTTTTGACTGAAGGGAGAGCAGGAAGCGAGGGGCCCCGAGCACTAGGAAGCAGCTGCTTATATAGGGACCAGGGACACGAGTTGCTTCTGGATTGGCTGACTTTAGCTCACCACCACCAGGTGCCACGGGATTGGCTAGGGACCATCATTAAACTTGTGCATGCGCAGAGCAGCGATGTGCATGCCACCCAAGCATTGCCTAATAAGGAGTTGTTTACCACTTAGCTGCAAGGAAGTGGGCGCCATCTTGTAATGGCGACCGTCCCGACTCCCTGCAGGGGAGGAGGGAGGCTGATGTTGTTCACTGGAAGACTTTCTGCAGTTGTTTAGGTTCATGGAGATGAGGGGCTGTGTGAGAGGGGATAATAGTAGGTACTCCGCAGCAGTGATGATTTCCCCAGGTAATGTTTGTGATTAACCCATGTACAATCTCATGTGCCGCATTTAGTTCCCATATTGGGACAAGGCAGTCACTATTCACAGACACCCAGCATATAGAAACAAAGAAAGAGAAACAAATCTATTAAGAAAGATAAGTTTGATTTAATACTAATTTGAGTTGTAACTTACTATCATTGTATTTCTTCTTGTTTCCATAAAATCTTGTGTGTAGAGGAAGACCTGTATTCCTTCAATTCAATTGCTTTTCTTATTACAAAGTCTTCACTCAGGCACAGGGACTTTGAAGGTCTCTCTGTTGTCAGCATCATTTAAAAATGGTGTATTTTACATATTCATTGTCATGGTTTGGGTCTTGAAAGTTCCCCAAAAGCCATGTGTTGAAGGCTGGTAGCCATCCTAGGTTGCGATTGGGAGATGGTGCAACCTTTAGGAGGTGCGGCCAAGTGGAAAGAAGTGAAGCCATTGGGGGGCTATCCTTGACAGGGACATTTACACCTCAGCCTCTTGCTCTCTATCTTTGCTTCCTGGCTGGCATCAGGTAAGCAGCCTCCTCCACCTGATTGTGCTGCTTGGTCACAGGCCCAACAGACCATGGTTGGAAACTTCCGAAACTTCCGAAACTAAACCTTATCTCTTTGAAGTTGTTGATCTCAAATATTGTTTCATAGCAACAGAGTTTACTATCACCCTGAGGTCTGAATGGTTCTAGGAGCTACTCTGTCCCTCCAAGAAAAAGTACAGCTTGGCTCATACCCCCAGTTGTATGATCTTTTCTATTTTATTTTTTATTTGTTTGTTTTTTCTAGGCAGGCTCTCACTCTAGCCTAGGCTGACCTGAAACTCACTCTGTAGTCCTAGGCTGGCCTTGAACTCAAAGTACTGGGATTAAAGGTGTGTACCACTATGCCCTGCAAAACAGGTCTTTTTATTACAAGTTTTATTTATTATTTACTTGAAAGTGGAGAGAGACAGAGGGAGAGAAAGAGAATAAATGTGGGCTCACCAGGGTCTCTTGCCACTGCAAACAAATTCCAGGTGCATTTGCCACTTTGTGCATCTGGCTTTATGTGGGTCCAGTTCCATGATGTTAAGAAGTAAATTTCCCTGCAATATTGATTATTCCTAGTCTTACCCAACCTGGTCATTCAGGGTCAAATAGTAGCTCCTGTACTCAGGAAGAAACCCATCCCTGGCAGTATCTTTGGAACTTAGGTTTCTTTGGTGAAGGGACCTTGCTTGCATCAGGGACTCTGGTTATGCTGGCTCAAGTGCCCCAAAATGATGCAGGAGGAACAAGCCTAATGCACCTTGACCATGAGTATAGGTCAGGGATGCCTCCTTGCCCAACCATACTCCATCTTGCCATGGGTTCTGCTCAGTGAGGAGTTTCAGCATATAGACCCACAAAGATTCATTCTGCTCACCCTCCTCTGTCTTCAAAGGTGCTCCATCCAACATGTGGGAGCAGAGGGCGGCAGGCTGCTTGCTGCCAGCATGTGAGTGTAAATGTTGTGCAATGGATAGGTATTTAAAGATCCTCTAAAGATAACACTGAAATGTGAGTGGTAGGAAGGAGGCTGGAATCAGCACGTTTATTGTTCTTAAAATACAAGCGTGCATTTAAATTGTCACACAGAGGGTTTCCAAATTGTACATTTCAGCCCTTAACCCAAATTTGATTCAGTTGCTTTGGGGATAGCTCCCTGGTGACTAAGTTTTTAAATATCTTCTAGGCGATTTTGCTACACACTCTTAGTTCTGAATTGCTGACTGGTTAAAACTCCTCTCTACAGACGAAGAAATCAGATACCTGAGAAATCAAATAACTTCAAGGAAGTTACATTGATAGAAGTGGAGAACCACTGTTCACAGGAGGCGCCATCAGCTGATGAGTGACAGATGCAGGGACATCCTACCCAGCTTGCTTCCTTCAGACACTTGTAGGTCTCTGCAGGCACACAATACCCCAGAGGACTGGAGTATCCCTGATGTGGCTGAATCTCTGTGGAATCCAGGGAAAGGTGGTCCCATGAGGACGTGCACCTGCTTCTGGAGGCCTCAGCTCACAATCCAATTGGGCCGATTTCTAGCTGTGTGACCTTGAACTTTTGTCTACCACTCCTTCCGCGAAGGATGGCCAGGGAAGGGCTGGACACACTGTGTGGATGTCACAGTAACCGTGTTCTCTTTTGGTACAGCCCGATCCTCTTTGCAAATATGTTTTAACTTGAAAATATTTTCATTTCCATGGAATGAACGTTTGAAGACTCTATTCGATGGCATCAGGACAATGTGAATCGTCCCAACAATGTCTGAATTTTCTTATTACTCAGGACACAGACTGATGCCTTGCAATTCACGAGTCAATTTCTCATCCTATTTAAGTCTACTGCTCTTCATTACTTCAAAAAATTCCTTTTTCGAATTGCCAGAGTGAGAATCTGACCTATTTATTTTTCCATTTGCTGCCTGCGGAGTGAACTGACTTCGATTTTCTCCGCCTCTACGGTTATGGCTGCTCTTCCTGCTCATCTTCATCACAATCAGGCTTCGGGCTCTGCCAACACTCAGTGAAACACGGGACTATTATGAAGATTCCTGAATACAGATGGGGAAATGCTGACTTCAACATCACTGCTTCTTGGCAAGATTTCTGAGGACTTTCCTGAGCCTCAGAGTTAAAATACAGCACCACAAACTGGTCCTTGGGAGCTTGGTCTAAAGCTTATTGTCCAAGTGACAAGAAATGAAAGTGTTGAATCAGAGCCCCCCATCCCTCACTCGCCATGCCCTCCTGGAAACCCCCCAGCTTCATCCGGGGAGAAACTGGCTTTGATGGCAGGATCATCAGTAGGTCTGTTAACCCCATGATGCCTGTGACAATAAGAAATTTCAAAATTCAACATGGAGAAGGACATAGAAGTGAGCTATTGGTCAAATTTTAATAAATAATAACAAAATAGTTCCTCTAAGCTCTTTCGGTTCTTGGCCTCTTCTGTCCAGATAATAGCCTAAATTGTACAGTGAATGACTAAACCAGAGAGAAGAAGTTCTTAGTGTCTTCCTCCAATCCAGAAACACGCTCTTGATATACGATCCTGACACTGGGCTGGGGAGATGGCTCAGTGGGTAAAGTGCTTTCTGTGCAAACATGAAAACCCAGGTTTTCATCCCAGCACCTATGTAAAAGGGTACCAGGCATGGTGGCGTGCACCTATAATCCCAGTGCTCAGAGGCAGAGATAGATGGATCCCCAGGGTAAGCTGGCTAACTAATCTGGTCAATTTTGTTATCACTGGGTTCAGCAAGAGACTGTGTATAAATCAATAATGAAAATAGCAACAGAAGATACAGGACATGGATCTCTGGCCTCCACACTCACACACACACACACACACACACATATGTGCAACTGTCCCATCCATGTACCCACACAAATATGAATGTTCATGCATGCATAACACACACATATGCATTAAAAGACGGTAACTTCATTGTGTTCCCCCCCCCCCCAAATTAAAAATAAATTATTAGGAAACAGTAAATGAGCAAACTCCAAATTGCTCCTAGTCCCATTCCTTTCTTGAATATTTAAGATACATTTTCAGGAGACTAGGAATCGAAACCCACCTTCTTTAGATTCTTCCTTCCTTTATTTTTTTCTGTTTTGAGATGAGATGGCCATGAACCTAGAGGAGCAAGGGGTAGAAGGTTATGGCTTTAAAAGTGTGATGTTATATCAAAGTTGAGGGTGGACTTGTGATCACACAGTAAACTAGCCTCTGGGCATGCCTTGAGGGATTATCTAGATTAGGTCAGCCTCTGGGCATGTTTGTGAGGGATTTTCTTGATTAGGCTAATTGAGGCAGGAAGAACCATCTTAACTGTGAATGGCACCATTCTCTAGGTTGGGGCCTTGGAGTGTGTGAAAACTAGAAAGCCTTACCATGTCACCAGACAGCTACCATCCTTTGACTAGGCAAATGTGTTTAGATATACCTTTTATCCACACAAACATAGCATTCAAAACTAATGAGAACACGAAGCTAAAAGCAGCCAATAATTTGGTCCTCACTCTCTCTTTCCTTGCAAATAATTAAATAAAAAAATTTTAATTCCAATTTTTAAATTCAGTAAGTCAGTACATTGTGTAACTCTCTTCAGATAAAGGTGAGCTGTTTTTCATCAGAACTGGAGCTTGGCATCACCTTTGCTAGAAAATTCCAGACATTCCCAGGACCAGCTTGTGCTGTTTAATTAACACCAGCTTCTCCCAGGGGAGGACAGTACTCACCTTCGACTCCTCTGCCATCCACTCTCCTTCCCACACCAAGGTTCAACGCATGCTTTTGTCAGAGTTTAACACCCTTTGGAAGTCAATTGTGTGCAGGCTGGCACACTTCCATGCTTGAAGTCCCCAGTCTGGGATTCAGCTTCCAGGCCAGTGGTTCTGAAAGCTTCCTGAAAACCTGTCCTCCAGTCTGAATCTTGATTGAACAGGTAAGTGTGAGCTGAAGATCTGGTTTGAGAGTTGGTCTGAGGTTTCTATCACAGTGATCCCCCTCTGAGAGGCCATCTGTTCAGGCTGAGCTCCTGAGCACTTTCCTCCTAGACAAGGTGAACTTGTAAATGCAAAGATCAGCTCTTACAGCCCTGGGACTGGACAGCTGACCGCATGGATTTCCATTCTGCTCTGCTGGCCTCTTCCACTTCTGCCAAACAAGCAGCGGAAATAGTGGTCTTACACTTTTGAAAATTACAATATGGTTTCCAGTGGGTAGCTGGAAAATAAAATAAAATGACTAATAACCACACCAGCCAGAGATGTTCTCACATTTCTTGTTCTGTAGTCATGGGCACAGCTTTTGAAGACTTGAGGAATTTGCCATGTGAAGTGGCAAGGAAGGCTGATGACACAGGTACTCAAAGAATTTAAGAGAACTCATGGAAAGATTCTGCAGGGGGGGGGAGCCCAGAGACAGGGGATTACATAACTGAGAAGGGGTAGGGGCTCCTCTGGGCCATTTTGCAGGGTCCACATTTGGATGGATGGATGAGTGGGCAGCTCACTATCTTGTTAAATATCAAATTTACAACCTAAGGGACCCTTGAGATTGGCTGTTTGTTCATGGGCCATAATGATCAGTGTCAGGTTTAAGTAGCTGTGACTTGGTTGATAGGGTTTGGGAATTTAGCTTTTACACTGGCCTTTTGTCTCTACCAAATTATCTCCTTTCTATTTATTTTTATTAATTCCCTTATCCTGGTTCAGGCATCAGTTTTATGTGCATAGTTATTCCAGCTGATTTTTGAGTTTTTTTGGGGGGGGGCTGGTTAGGGCTAGATACTATATCTTTATTTTATATATATTTATATATATTTTATATATATATCTTTATTTTATATATATATATATATATATATCCTCGGTGGTGTTGAACCCAGGCAAGACACCCCAGTTATCTACCTCTTTCCTCTTAAACTGAGTTTCAAACTCAAACTCACAGTTACCTTGTAAACAACATATCTTGGGGTCCTATTTGTGTGATCCATTCTGATAGCTTGTCTTTTGACTGGTCCATTAGGCCATCACACTTAGTGTGACTATTGATGGATTACTGGATCAATGTGCAACTCAATATGTTTGAAATTGCTTCCTATCAGCTGAAGATATAAACCAGGCACTGCTCCATGGACTTTTTATAGCTACACCCTCGTTTACATTCCTCCACAATCTCATGATTTTCCTGTTTTAAAAATGGGGTAAATACTTCTGAGCTGTATGACTTGCTCAAAGTCTAAGATGAAAAACTTAGAAAAGGATGTAACCCCAACATTCTGACATCTGACCCTCCAATCACGGCAGTAGATGTGCAGATGGATGAAGACCTGTGTACACAGATGGGAAAATTTACCTTGAAAGGATAAAGGTCACATGTAGCTCTATGGATAGATCTATACATTAACATAGTGTTTTGTGCACTTTCATAAAGGATTATGAATTTTTTGATTAAGGGCATTTTTCAAGTCTTTGAAGCATGATGCTAATGCAATAGCAATCACATGAGAGAGTTGTTTTTAACTCATGGATGAAAATCCCATGAATGATCAGAGCTGCTAAAGAGCCTTTGATGACAGGAGACTAACATTTTCTGTGAGGAAAAGAACTGTGAGTTGGATACAGATCTGATTCATAGTCTCACAGGATAATTAACCCATCACCTTCAGAGCAATCTGGTCGAATGGATAAGTCCTTGGACTTCATCACTTTGTGTTAGATTAACCCAGCCTGAACCTATTATCAATTAAGCCAGTATATTCCTTGAGACACCTTTATTTAGGGCCATAACTTAGCCTTATATTAATCTATATTTTTTAGCCTTTTTCTTAAATTTTGGAACTTTTCCTACATGTCTGTGACTACGACCCCCATAAATGCTCACAGTAGGAGAATCAGCCTAGCAGAGCCCTCAGGAAAATTGCCTGCCCGGTCAGTGGTCTTGGGGAAGTTTCAGACTCTACCTGGGTGCACACTTCCTCTTCCTGTCTTGGGAAGAGAGATCGGGACTTCTCTTCATATTCAAAGTGGACGTGGTAAGAGACTGTGGGACACACTGCTTTGCACTCAGCTTGGTGGGAGGACAGGGACCTATAAATGTCAGTCTCATTGACTTAGGGTCACAGGTTTCCTTCCCCAAGCCTCACCCTTGACATAGCATCGGCAGCTTCTGGCTGTCAGTAAGTTTAGACCCACCACGTTAAGCTACTGTTGAAAACACTGTTTCCTTTGCCATGTTTGCTGTTCTGTCCATAAGAAAAGGAAGAACTTCCTCCACAGCCCCTGGCCATGGGTCTTGCCAGGTCGGATTTCCCCTCACCACATGGTAATCAGTAAGGCCTGCCCCAGGAGAATCCCAGCCTCTGACCTCTTCTGGCCAGTCCCTCGTCTGCGACCAGGGTGGGTCTGTTCATGTTATCTTTAAATCTAGAACAAAGGGCAGTAGACTCCCATTCTAGACTCAGCAAAAGAGACTTTCAACACGGCTGCCATGGAGTAGGCATACATTCGATTATTGCAGGGCTCTGCTCCGTGGATATGGAGCTATGCCTGCATCCCTGCTGGTTCTCAGGTCTACCATCAGTTGGTGAAAATATGAATGAGGAGGTTGGTGGAGAGATAGAATCTAAGAATCCTCCCAAGAGTCTCTTTTATTTCTACAAAACCAAACCCCCAAAGAGCAAGTGTGTGAGGGGAAGAAGTGCTGATTCTCAAATCATTTACATAACAAATCAACAATAAGTGTGGCTCCCAGCAGGAAAGAGTATCAAGAGAGACCTCCAAGTGTCTGTTAGTTCAGCTGGTGAGGTCCATGCTGGCAAGGGTGGCACTTTTGCAGCACAAACAACTGAATTTGCATGAATCTGCAGACTTAGGTGAGATTAGAAGCACCCAGAGGGCTTGAGGAGATGTTTAAGGTAATCTAGCCCATGGTGGCTCTATCCCCCGCTATGTGCCTCAGGGACAGATACTCCATTGGGAATTGCATCTCAGCATGCAACTTCATGCTTATTTGTCATCAGGGAGTCACCCATCCCTTGCCACTGCTTCCAGACTTGGTGCAAAGATTTGAATCATCTGATATCCCAGTACAGCACAGTAAGCCCATTACAAGAGGTGAACTTGGGATTTGTAAACAATGTACAGCCAAGTTTCCTTTACCTGGTACAGGGTCAACTTCACCAACATTTGTTCTTATGTGTCAAGAAAGTGAGAACCAAAAAAAAGGGGCATTGTGGCTGTTTGAATGTAGAATGTCCCCCATAGACTCATGTGTTTGAATACTCTGTCCCTATTTGATGACACTGTTTGGGACATTTGTGAAACTTTTAGTAGATGGAGACTTCATGAAGGAAGTGTGTAACTTGGAGGGGGGGTCTTGAGGTGTAATAATCCAGACTCTCTTGGTGCTTGTTAGCTTTCTACTTCCTCCCTGATGCTGTGAGGATGTGTGATTCCAGGCTGTCTTCTCCTGCCATGCTTTCCCCACCATAATGAAACTTCCCCTTGAAAGTGTAAGATGGAAATAAACCCTTTCCTCCCATGAGCTATTTCCAATTGCTTGAGGGTCTGGGCATCAAGATTAACATATGAAAGAACCCCACTCATAGAGGCCTGGAAACCATTCTTAACCTGAGCTACAGGCGACAAACTGAGCATGCTCTAGGAAGCCTGTGCTACATGAACATGAGGAAGGCAGATGCTGTGTGAATGGTCTATAATATAATGTATATTGTAATATACATTATATAATGTGAGACCTGAGGGCTTTTGAGTGTATTCCCACAGGGCAAGAATGCTTGTTAAGCTCAAGAATGCTTTGCTTTTTTCTTAATAAACCTTCTTTATTCCTGTTGCTAAGAATGTGTCACCTGTGGTGCAGTTCTTCATTTTGAGACACAAAAGTCTGGAAACCACAATGCATATCCCGTCCCCAGACGCTGATCTGTGCCTGTCACACTTATGCTTTTATTACAACTAGGGAATTGATGGAAATGACCAGCCTGTCTCCGGGACAGGAAATTGTGTCATCTTTCTTATGAAAACTATTCTAAGTAAGATGACCTTGGCCTCGCCTTTCTTAAATAGAGCTTGTTTCATAAAGTAGACAGAGCCTTACAGCTCTTGGGGTAAGGAGTTTGAGGAGTTCATCTAGGATGTGCCTGGAGATGGCTATTCCCTCCAAGTTCAGGCAAATTCACTCAGCTCTCTAAGGTCATGTGGATGCTTCCAGACAGAAGGTCTGGGCCTGCAGTGAGCTATGGTCCAGCAAGAGCTGTAGGTACCATGTGACCTTGGAGAGGAGTCAATGGCTTACAGAGAGAGGCCAGCGCTTTGACGCTTCCGCTATCTTCCTTTCAAAGAACGGGTCTCATCGCAATACTTATGTGGAGTCATTTTGAAATGAATTCCTAACACCCAGGAAGAACTAGTATGGAGAATATGAAGCCTGGTGGGCCATTCCAAGTAAGCGCCTCACTATTAAACCAAGTTTACCAAAGAACAATCTAAGAAATCAAATTAAAGAAGTGAGCGTAATTCCTCAAAATGGAATCGACTTCAGGAAATTCTTCCTAAAAAAAAAAATCAACACAGGATCCAAAGGACACCATCAGGCCCCTCAACCTCTTCTGAAGAGCTCTCGCCTCTGGGTCAGCTGATCATGGCAGAAGGCTGGGCACAGGCAGCTCCCACTTCTCCATCTTACTCTTCAGACCATGATGGTCCAGTGGAGCAGGTGCCCTTGTGATACTGGAGAGAAAGGATCTCTTAGCATGAGAAACAGTGGAAATGAGACGGAGCCCAATATTATGAACAAGACAGACAAGTTTCTTTCGCGACCCTTCATCCCAAGCCGAAGGGAAACAGCAGCAACGGAGAGGGCATCAGGCTGTTGCTTGCTGAACACAGGGAAACACAGGCTTGTCTTCATTATCTAGGCGGGGCTCATGTTTGATAATTAGTCATCAGCACATTTTCCAAAAACACTTTCCTTTCTTTTGCATTTGTATATGTACATAGTGTATGTGCAGATGCATTTGTGTGTATGTATGTTTGTGTGGGTATTAAGCTAATTTGTAACAGGGTGATCTTTGCACAAGCTAAGCCTGAGGACCTGGAAGGCTGTGCAAGTTGGGTGGAGCATCTTGAAGGCAGAGCTCACAGCTTCTCCCAAGAATTCCAGATACCATAATCGTGAACAAAGAACTCGTGAATGTGATCTGAACCAATGAGCATGAGTCAGGCAGCTCACGTCCATGAGGGCATGCACCTGTCTGTCCTATGTTGGTGATTACAAACATTCTTTCAATTTGGCTAAAGCTCCCCATAGTGTTCTATTGATTAATCTTTTTTATTTTATTATTTATTTATATATTTGAAAGCGTGTGAAAGAGACAGAGACAGAGAGAGAGAGAGAGAGAGAGAGAGAGAGAGAGAGAGAGAGAGAGAGAGAGAGAATGAGATCTCCAGGGTCTCCAGCCACTGCAAACGAACTCCAGATGCATACACCACTTTGGGCATCTGGCTTTACGTGGGTACTGGGGAATAGAACTCAGGTCCTTCTGCTTTACAGACAAATACCTTAACTGCTGAGCCATCTCTCCAGCCCCTGATCAATCTTAAATAAAAGCTGTCAGTATAGTCAGTTCGGGGTACTCTCTCCAGGGAATCCCCTGGCTTTCCCTTAAATGATACTTTGTGTTGTGTATTCATTTGGAGTTTATCCAAACAGCATTGGACAGCGTTCTCGTTTGTGCAGATGTGTCTACACATGTACGCATACATGTGTGGAGGCCGGAGTTAATGTTGGATGCCTTTCTTGGTTGCTCTCCTTACTTTCCAAGATAAGGTCTCTCTCACTGAACCCGAAGTTCACCAAGTGGGCCAGTTAGCCAGGAGCCCCGCAGGGAGTTCTTCTCTGCCTCCCCAGCACTGGGATGACAGGCTTGTGCTGCTAAGGTTGACATTTTTATGGGGTATTTGGGATTCAAACTCAAGTCTCCATAATTGTATGGCAAACCTAAGTCCTCTCCTATTCTCCATTTTGTTGCAGAGAAGACAGAGAATTTAGGAGATAGAACAGATCTTGCCTCCTGCCGCGAGGCAGGTAGGAACAGGAGAACACTTCCCTTCTAGATCCCAGACAAACACACCAATATGAAACAGAAATTTTGTGGTTCCTCACTAACGCACAAATATAATACTGAAACTTGGGGGTTCCTTGCTAATACACCAATATGATACAGGAATTTTTTTTCTGCCAATGCACCAATATGACACAGTAATTTGGGGGTGTCCCAGGGTTCTTGTGTTCTGAGTTCAAAGACTTGAAATCCACAGATCAGACAGAGGGGAAGGTTTAAAGAGATTTTATTAGATTAAGAGAAGGTAAGAGTATGAAGAGCTCCTGCCCGTGAGAAGACAGGAAGGGGTGAAGCCCCCTGATTTCTGTTTTCTGTGCAGGCATACTGACCTTGTGGTCTGTTGGTTGGGTGGTGACAACCCAGGAACAGCTGAATTTCTCTTCTTTTTTAAAAATCTATTTTTAAATTTTTATTTGCAAGCAGAGAGAGAGAGAGAGAGGGAGAGAGAGAGAGAGAGAGAGAGAGAGAGAGAGAGAGAGAGAGAGAGAGAGAGAGAGAGAGAATACGCATGCCAGGGCCTCTAGCCACTGCAAACAAGCTCCAGAGGCATGTGCCACTTTGTGCACCTGGCTTTACATACTGGGGAATAGAACTGGGGTCATTAGGTTTTGCAGGCAAGTGCCTTATTTGCTGAGCCATCTCCCCAGCCCCAAGTTTCTCTACTTAACAATGATATCATTTTGCATAAAAAACCTGTTCATGTTGGTTTGAGGTTTATGGCAAGGCTGAAGGACTTGAGCTGGGTAGGAGACATACATAGAAGCTCCAACCATCACTCAACACATTTAATCCTTTATTGTAGTTTTGAACAAAGCATTTTCAAAGGATCTACATGCCTGCACGCAGAGCTGAATAGACTCAGACTCAAAGGGCAAAACAGCAGAGGAGACAGGCACAGCATGAAGACAAGATAGCAGATTTTAGCCCATTTTAGGTTCCCATCAGATATATCTGTGGGCTCCTGTGAAGGGTCTGTTTTCAGCAAAAACAGGCTTCATGTTTTTGCAAACTAACCTAGGAAATGGTTATTCTAATCCACAGAGCTAAGGAGATGTCTTCCAGCAAAGCTGGAAGGAAGCTTCTTCTCAGCTGTGCAGTCTCTAAAATTAGTTATTTTCAGTTAGCTAAGAGTGACTGAAACGAAAGGGTTTCCTTAGGTTTTCCTTTGGCAGTACCGAGGAGAAGAGATTTCTCATAAAAGAATTCCAAGTCTGCTTGGACAGATGGTCTGACATCTGAGTTGACTCTGGGGACTGACCAAGAGCATTTTTATGGGGTGGGTTGATCACTGGTAGCTGTCTTTGGTATCTGTGTGGCCATCTTGAATCACCTAACCAACTTTAGCTTGATTTAGTAGGGGCTCCTATATTCATAAACATCCTAGCCTCTAGGCCTGATCTGGTGTTTTATGACAGATGTGTTTAAGAGAAGGTACCTTAGTCAACTTCTCATGTCTGGGACAAAATACCTGATGAAATGAAGTTTAAGGCAGAAATAGTTTATTTTCATCTAGTAGCATGCATCATGGCTGGAAAAGCACGGCAGGAGCAGGAAACTGGTATCTCATCATCAGATCAGCAGGGAGAGAGCAATGAATGCTGCCTGCTCCACCTGCTCTCCTCCTTTAATACAATCCAGGAACCCAACCCATGGATGGTGCTGCCTACAGTTAGAGTGACTCCCTCCAACTTCTACTAATTGAATCTAGAAAATTCCTCAGACAGAACCATAGCTTTGTTTCTATGGCGATTCTAAATCCTGTCAAGTTGTCAACCAGAGATGAACCATTAATTACGAGGATGCAAAGGTAGTGGCCGAAGAAAGCACACGTGTGCTTGGAAGGCTGTGGTGGTCACTGCTGGCTCTGTGACAGAACTCGGAGATGATCTTGAGGGAGACAGGATTGATCTTGCTCATGGTTTCTGTCTATGGACAACTGCCCCATTGCTTTTAGGCCTGTGGCAAGAAAGATACTCCGTAGTGGAAAGCCAAAGCAGAGAAAAAGCTACTCACTTCATGGTGGATGTGAAGCAGAGAGACAGAGAGAGGAGGAGCCTGAGGATGAAACACACCTTTCAAGGGCAGCTCCCGGGGCTCACATTCTCCGGTAAGGCTCCACCGCCCACAGTTTCTACCACATCTAGATAGTTCACTGAATTAAGTACCTATGCATGGGTTGAGCATTGATTAAGTCAGAGGTCCCATGATCCAACAGTTTCTTGACGACTGGATTTACAAATTGAGAATCAAACCTTCAATACATGAGTTGGGGGTGTATATTTCATAGCCAACCTATTACAAAATGTGAAGCAGGCTAAGGTCCCAGAGTTAATTTGCCTTTTGTCCTTCTTGGTGTTCCCTATCCCATTATTATTATTATTATTATTATTATTATTATTATTATTATTATTGATAAGTCATGGATGAGCTTTTCTGACTGATCAGAACTGGGTCTCCTCAAATCCATTGTAAGGAAGAATGAGGCTAGTTTCATGATCCATATGGCACAGGCTGCCCAAAATCAGGCTTCTTTAGCTGAGAGGCTGCTGGGCCAACCTCTCTGAAAAGACATTTATTCATGCTAACACTGTTGTGCCAGATTTTGGGGTCCCAAAAACCACTCAGGAGTTAAAGCGATGCAATCACATTAGGGTCTTTATTGCAGGCTCAAGCCAGGACTGACTCTCTCTCTCTCTCTCTCTCTCTCTCTCTCTCTCTCTCTCTCTCTCTCTCTCTCCCTGAGCCTAGAATTAGCAGGGTTTTTATAGGGATTTAAGCAGGAGTAGGGGGTTTCCTACTTGACAGTTACATGATTGGTTGACATTTAAAATTTTCTTAGCAAGCACATAAAGAATACATTTTGGCTCAATGTGATGATTTGATACCACAACATCTTGACCTCACAGTGCTGTGTAAGCTAAAGAAATGGGAACAAGGGCAAAATTTAAAATTGAGTACATGGCAATCGTGTAGTTTCAAAGTCTCCAAACAACATACATGAGTCAAAATAACTTTTCAGAACACGAGCAATTTCCCAAAACATGCTTATCACTTATTCCTGCACTTGGGTTGCCCTGCTCGTTGCCCAGGGTGACAGCCTAACCTAGTATAAACTATTCTCTGTCTTATCTTCAAGGACTCCTTTCAGCAAGGTTTACTTTAAAATGGCTGTGCTTATGCTAAGACCATGTTATGTTTTACTGGGATCTCATTCTCGCAACACTAATAACACACAGGGATATGATTTACCTGGTTTCCCGAGCACAAGTCTTACATAATCTCTTATCCCTGGACAAACACACCCAGACCATTGACCCTATTAGAATTGATCAAACCCATAGAAATCGGCATTTCCATGTAACCCAGCTCATTGGCTTCAAGCCCTCTGACATTTTTGTGGTTGTTTTGTCACATTGGTAACATTGGGCACAGGATAGAGTCATGGAATCCCAGGTCTGGAGAGGAGTGTAGGAAGACTTATTTATTCATGTTTACATTTCATTTATTGTTTGGAGGCAGGGTCTTGCTATATAGCTTAGGCTGGCCTCAAACTCAAGGTCCTTCTTCCTCAGCCTCCTTAGTAGCTTGACTTACAATTAAAGGCATGTACACCAACCCAGTGGAATACATATCTAAAAATCAAGGCAGTCCATGATTTCCGAGTCCGCATTTTCAATTCTATGCTAACTTAGATGAAGACTCAAAAGTCGGGGGTCCATGGGCCTGGGATCTTCTGCATCTTTATGGAATTTCATCTCTTCCTGGACCTAAAATCCGGCATCAATTCGAAGGCTAGTCTTTTCCCAGTTTTAGGACAAGAATGTCACAACTAGTTTGCTGACATGATTGATAGAGCCGTGACAGACTGTGGTTAAGCCTGCTCTACAGATGGCTTGAAATTCATTAGCTGAATTCAGAGTTGAATTGGAAATGGTAATTTCAAGACGCCTAAGCAATTCATTCTGGTAGACAGCTTTCATTTGATTGGGGGTGGGGCTGATGAAATAGAGGCATTGAGAGCTGAGGAGTTTAGGACAGGAATGTGGTTTGCTCAGATCTGGGGAGGATAATTAAGGGCTAAGCTCTCCCATTAAGTGGAGGGTCCATGGCCGTCTTTAAGGGGAGAATTGAACTTTTAGTGCTCAAATCTAGCCCAATATCTACTCCTGAGAGGCTAGAGTGAATGCATTTTTCCTGTTGTTCCTGCTGAGTCCACCAAACCATAGGCGTGGTGTCTAGGAGACCCGAGTGGCAGAGAAGATGTCAGACAGGAGCCTTGGGAAGCGATAGTAACGAGTTTCTCAATTTCTTTTCATTGCCTCATGTATATCAGATTTGGAGCTGCAAAAGCCAGACACACAGCAAGGTGCAGACAGACGTACTGAGATGCTTGATCTCCAAAGCACAGGGTTGACAAGATGGAGCTCAGACAATAACAGCACTGCTCCAGCCAAACGCTGCAGACAATGACAATGACAATGACAGCATTTCCCTCCCCCTCCCTCCCACTCCCCCTTCCCTTCACCTGCACCTGACGATGAACGACCCCACAGAAACATGGCACTCCAAAAACATCCAGCTCACTTAGATAAGTTCCAGTCAGGGATTATGAGGGTGTAAACAAGCTACTTACTTTGGGCTCTACTGGCTTCACTCACCGAGCAGAAGACCTTCACACTCACTGCATTGTGAGCCTCATGGCTGGACAGGGGTTGTTGGTCTTGAAACTCATGAAAACCTGGTATCAGCAATCCAAACATCCTTATTTCTTCTCGTTTAAATGTCAACAGTTCCCTCCTAGAATGATCACATGTTTGTATTTTCTATTTCTTTTCTTTTTATCTCCCTTGCTGTGAATCAAATCTAAGGCCTCACACATGCTAGGCACGTGCTATCTTCCTCCTGTCCCTCCTCCTTCCCTTCCTCCTGCTTTTTTCTTCCTTTTGTTATTGCTATTGTTGTTGTTTATTTGCTTGAGTGTTTTTTTTTGAGGCAGGGTCTCCCTCTAGCCCAGGCTGACCTGGAACTCACAGTGATCCTCCTGCATCAGCCTCCCAGCACCACCACACCTGGCTTCACTTTCATTTTTAAGACTTTCAAAATTAGCATTTTGTCCAGTTATGCCAACCTTTGAACTTAATAGGATTCTAAATCACACACACACACACACACACACACACACATATTTACTTGGATTTAAAGAAATTAGATAGAATCTCATATTTTTATTTTTTGTTAAAACTTTGTAACTCTCATAAATATTTTTAAAATTTGCTGTCAATTTTGCATATACCATATAGATTTCTATTGTTAGTTTGCCTTTTGTTTTTTGAGTCAGGGTCTCATGTAGCCCACACTGGACTTGAACTTGTAATGCAGCCAAGGTTGGTCATGAACTCCTGATCCTTCACTACCCTTGTGCTGGCTTATAGGTATGTGCCACCATGCCTGATTGCATATAGCTTTGTTGGAATTCTGCACTAGGGCATTTCAGATCATTCTGCATCTCATTCTCCTCGTAAACCTCCTCTCTGTCTTGGACCCTGGGTGGCTTCTACTTGGACATCTGTGAGAAAAAAGGGTTAAATGGAGAACAATGGGGAAGGATCTGAGGCAGCCCTTAGCCTCCAGGAAAGGAATAACTTCTAGGTTGCTCCCCACAGTTCAGACAAGAATCCTCTCTCTCTTCAGGAATCATGGTGGTAAGTTTCTGGTGGAGTATATTCTTTAAGATGACCAGGAACTCCTCTGGGTGTGTTTATGTTATGTCTTCTGCGCTGACTCTATTGTTCTGTCACCCGTATTGGCTCAGCTCTTCCCAGAGGAGTCCTGAAGACGAGAGTGTTCAGTTGAACTAAAGGAAGTGGATTGAACCATGGCTCCTACTACCCAGTAGCATGGCCTCCTTGAGTGTGTCACTTAACTTCCAAGCCTGCTCTTTTAAGCTGGTTAAATAAAAACATTCACAGGGTGGCTGGGACGTCATGGCCCCAAGCTCTGCACTCATCCTGTGACTCTTACAGTACACATTCATTGAATTAATGGGTTTAGAAATGGCAGCCATCGACTTGCAGATGACCCTCTTTCCCTGCTGCGCTGGTAATTGACTTTCCCTGGGACCGCTTCAACAGTCCCGCCACGAGCCCTTGACATCAGCGGGGGAAGCTTAATGGAGTCTGGCCAATGATCGATTCCATGGTTAATGCTTACCCTTAAGGGAGGGAGGAGGGGATGGTGCCCACTCTGCAGCGGCATCCCTCTCTGTTAACATTTCTCATTCAAACCATGCTCCATCAGGGGTGTCTTCCCTGCTTTGCCTCTCAGTCTTGTTTCACTATATGTCCCCCACAAACAATTGAATGTGTTCTGATAGATCGATCCTCAGCTGATGGCAGTGAGGGTTTTACAACCTCGATGAAGCTGTGTTGTTGGGAGTGGGCTTATGGTGGTTATAAGCCAGCTTCCCCTTGCCAGTATCTGGCACACCTTCCTGCCGCTGTTTGCAGTGCTGTGGCAGAGGTGATGTCCAGCCCTCTGCTCATGCCATCGTTTTCCCTGCCAGGATGGAGTCTCCCCTCGAGTCCATAAGCCAATTAAACCCATTCCTCCACAAGCCACTTTTGTTTGGGTTCTTTCTGCTCAACAACTAAGAAGATGACCACAGCACTATATTTCCACACTCAGAACCTTCTCAGTTGAAGGCCTTGCAAGAATCATTTAGTTTGCTTGCAATAACTTTTTCAGCTTTCACAGTTTTGCCTTGGCCTCCACAGCTGAGCTAACATTGACTTTCAAGTCTCCCTTGTCATACTTACTTGGCCTGATTAGCTATTTTTGCATTGCTATGACCAAAATATATGACAGGAACAACTTAAAGGAGGGAGGATTTATTTGGGGACCCGTCATGTGAGGCCAGTATGGATTCACGGTGACAGGACCATGTGGTGGGGGCCCTGATATCATAAGCACACATTCCAGAGGGTGACAAAGAAAGATTGAACCCAAGAAGGACTGAAACCCAGTGGGGCAAACCTTAAATCCTGTAGCTCTGGCATCTAGTCCACATGTGGTCATGATGTCACCTTCAATACGCTTGGGAGGCTCCATTCCTTTGGCCCTGGCACCTGAAACACACATGGTCTCTTGCCTGGATCTGCTCCACTCAGCACCTACAGCTTTTGTTAGCAGATGCTCCAACATCTTGGACTTTCCACTGTGGTTTAGGCTTCATCAATCTTAAAACTTTATGTACAGCCTGTCCAGGGCATCCCTGTGTGGAATCTAATCCTATTACACATTGTCTGGCCTCCCAAGCTGTTTTCAAAAAGCTTGTTGCAAGCCTCCCTGAATCTATAACTCTCGCTTCCTGCATGCCTGAAAAAATAGCACCACATGGGTGACAGGAATTGTTCTGAGCACCTGGACGACAGCTGGGTGCCTGCATAGCTAAAACTAGGAAAACACTGAGGGAGTCCGGTTTGAACATGGTACCTGGGAACTCTCGATTTTCAAGCAAAAGTCTTCCACTTCAGCTTTTTAAAAATATATGTATTTATTTATTTGCAAACAAAGAAAGATAGAAGAGAAACAGACAAAGAATGGTCCTGCCAGGTGCCAGGGCCTCTAGCCACTGCAAACGAACCCCAGATGCATGCACCTGGCTTTACATGAGTATCAGGGAATTGAACCAGAGTTGTTAGGCTTGGCGGGCAGGTGCCTTAACTGCTGAGCCATCTCTCCAGGTCCCACTTGAGTCTTTAGTTTTATATACTTGAAGCTTTGATGAGTAGCTCACCCCTGAAGGTACCTTTCCTGTCACCCAGGATAGGTGCAAAGCTTTTTAGAATTTCACTAGTCTCTTTAATTGTACAGCCACTGTGTCTGCACTGGCTTCATCCACAATGTTAACACACTTTCCCCCCTGACTAAACTGCCGTTCTTCACTCTTTTACTTTACTTTCTGCTTCTGATTCTCACTGCAAGCCTGGCTAAAAGCACCCAACACTAACCATGCCACATCCTTGCTGCTATGTGGTTTAAAAGTCTCTCCACCAAATAGAACTCACCCAAAGCCTGGGCATAGTGGTGCTCATCTTTAATCCCAGCACATGAAAGGTAGAGGTTGGAAGATTGCTGTGAGTTCAAGGCCACTCTGAGACTACATAGTGAATTCCAGGTCAGCCTGAGCTAGAGTGAGACCCTACCTGGGGGAAAAAACAACAACAACAACAAAAAAAAAAAAAACAGCAACAAAAAAAAAAACTTACCCAAAATTTTAGGTCCACATTTAAAAATATTTTTATTATTAGTTTATTTGCAAGCAGAGAGAATGGGCATGCCAAGGCCACTTGCCACTGCAAAGGAAGTCCAGATGCAAACAGGTCTTTCAATTCTGACCAGAATGATCCATTAAGCTGTATTCACAGCATTGTGAGGTGTCTCTTTCAAATCCTTCCACATTCCACCTGCAGATCACTTCCAAAAGGCCAAGCCACAAGATCAGGGTTCTAGCAGCAACAGATGACCCTGCTTTCTGGTACCAAATCTGTTGCCGTCAGCTTTCTAGTTGCTGTGCAGAAAGAACCCAAACAAAAGCAGCTTGTGGAGGAATGGGTTTATTTGGCTTATGGACTCTAGGGGAGACTCCATCCTGGCAGGGAAGATAATGGCATGAGCAGGGGAGTGGACATCACCTCTGCCACAACACTGCAAACAATGGCAGGAAGGTATGCCAAACACAGGCAAGGGGAAGCTGGCTTATAACCCCCATAAGTCCACCCCCAACAACACAGTTTCATTGAGGTTGTAAAACCCAAACTCCCATCAGCTGAGGATCAATCACTCAGAACACATTCATTTGTTTGTGGGGGACAACTGGCTCCAACCATAACAGCTATCGATCAGTCATAATCAGATTTATATAACTTAAAAATATAATTTCAGCCATTGTCACTTCTATCCTCCTGTTAGATAAAATATGTTGGGATAACTTAGTCAACTTTTGTAAAGTTTCAGTCATGGGTAAAACATAAAATTGTCTTACTTTTATAAGGATCTCTACTGTACATCAGGTTAATTAATATCTAAAGCTAAGCTAACAACATTGGTTGTCACGTTTTCTCTTTCAAAAACAGATTCGCCAAGGGTTATATTATAACTCAGATGTTCCAATTCAACAATGACCATACTATGCTCTATTGTGGGTAATCACCAAGTCTCTACCTACGATTTTATTTTAGCAATTGTCTTATGTTGGGTATTTCAAGTCTATTGCTTTAAATAAACTAAATCATTAAGATATATTCCCTACTTCAGGGTACAACCTCAAGCTCAAACAATGATTTACATCTGAGAAAAATTATTTCAACCTCTACTGAGATCCCAAACTCTCCTGGGTAATTGGTATGTTTTCAAACATAGATGCTATCTTGCTTAACTCTTTCTGATCTGATGACTTCCAGGTTAGATCAATTTATTTGGATTTATTGCTAAAAATAATGTTTTAAAAACTAACAATATGTTTTGTCTGTATTGAGAGTCATGAAATATTTAAGAAGCAAAAATGAGCCTACTTTGATACTTCAGTGTTGGCCAAAACTGTTCCAAAATAAGTAAACTCAAAGGTTAGACAAAGTAAAGTTATGCCACTTTTAATTAGATATACTTTACTAGTCAATTATAGATGTCAATATAGATACATCTATCCTACAAGGTTGATATAAATTCCTTTCTGAGTGTTCCAACTACCTATGTAAAGGTCAAATACAATTGGAGCCATGGAGCAAAATTGAAAAATATTTTTGCCTTTACTCCCACATCACAAGGCCACAGGAGATGGAAGGACACTCCTTAACAGGAGAATCATCACTAAGGAAGTTTTCACACTGACTCTCTGGTAGCCTGCCTTTCTGGTCAGGAAAGACACAGACCAGAAACAAAATCAGTGTACAATCTAAAATAGGAGCGTCACACTGAGGATGAACAAATCCTCCAGGATTAAAAAAAAAAAAAGGAAGGCCAAGGTCAGCATGACCTAGTCTCATCCTAACTAGCAACACCAATGCTGGAAAAGACACAATGCTCTTCCCAGATTCCCCAAATCCTCCTTGGAGAGCCACTGATGACACCCAAAAAAAAATACATACTTGTTTAAATCTTGGCTACATACTGGATCTTAAACACTCAGAGAGAAATGTATAACCAAAAATATAAGATTATAATAACAACTTTCAAAAAAGGAAAAAAACAAGGCTCTAAAACACATTGTCTCCTTCTCTTAATACTTCTAATCCTATCATAAAATATGATAAGCTTCCAACCATCAGAATAGTTTGCACAGAATGGGATCTAAGATAAAATGTATACTGGACAGCTCCCACAGGCAGGTTTTTGTGGCAGCAATCTCTGTCCATGGTTTGTCCCCAGGGTAGATTAGAAGATGTATTCTGAGATTTCCCTAGAGACAGAAGAAAATAACCACCTGAACAGGCTCAACTAACTTGCCAGTATGTAAATAAAGATAGACTAAGAGTGCTTTCCAATGGTATCATCATCTAGTCTGTTTTTATTTCATCCATTGGATTAAAAGATATAATCTGGCACAAAAAAATCTGACCAACTATACACAAAAAGCTTTAAATGATACTGCTAATGAAATTCCCCTTAATTCTAAAATTCAAATGAAGAAGAATATGATCATATAAAATCACAGGACTCTAAATGTCTTCATGTCTGCCCAAGGTGGCACTTGTGCTGTTTAAGGTTAAATGCTATGTATATCTCTTCTTAATAACTGTTAATGTATGTCATCTGCTTTACAAGCCATACAGGAACAGTCTCAGACCATATCAGATGCTACAATGCCATTTTATAAACAATTCTGGAGATGGATCTTGAGTTTTCTATGGTGGACAACAATCCAACACCATCTACACTGGACCACTCTACATTGGACACCCTATATGGAACACTCCCCACTTCTGTGGGAGATACCCCACTTCCTGCCTCACAATGTTAGGAAGGACAAAATCTTGGCAATGAGATGTATGACTGATGGTCTCTCTTAGGCCTTAGGTAGGGATCCCTCCCCTTTTAAGAGATACCCCCAACTGCCATAACTTCGTGTCCTATTCAGCAGGAAAAAGATAAGAGAGACTTTTTCATCCCCATTCCTTAACATCAATTGGGGTGTCCTCAAGAGAGGGGGAAAATATGGGAGTGTAGGAGAAAGACCCCACACAATGTTGCCAAGCTCCTCCTTAGCCCCTACCCAGTCAGAGCTTTGTCTTGCCTCCTACAGGATCAAAATGGCTATTCTTGTTTAATTTTTTTCTTAAAATATATACTTTTTCTGGAGATTTTTTTTCTATTCCACACCCTAATACCTTAACAGCAGTTAGAATTATTTATTCAGATGGGGCATTGAGACAGTTTCAGACAAGCTCCATAGACCCCCTCCCCTTGAGTGGGAGGTGTCTCTAGTCAGATCTCAAACATAACTGAAAATGTAGCCTCTATTCTCCAAATACCATGGAAGTTTCACATTCTTTATCATCCTCAATCCTCTGAAAAAGTAGAAAGGAAAAAATAAATCACTCAAAGAGATTTTTAACTAAACTCACCCAGGGATTAAAACAGGACTGGGTAAACTTTCTGCCTATAACCCTTCTCTGCCTACACATTCCTCCTCGTAACCCCACATAACATTAGTCCATTCAAATTGATGTAAGGCAGACCCACTGTTCCCCCGGGACTTCTCCCCACAGATTCATGCCTGACCCCCACCCTCACCCAAGATTTTCTCTCTTTTCTCAGAACTGAACTCTGGAAGACTGCTAACCTAAATCTTTCCACACCCGTCCCCAGTGCCCCACTTCCCTCTCTCAACATCGGTGATTTGGTGTATTTTTCTTCCAATACTCCCTCTTCTCTAAAACCTAAATGTCAAGGTCCGCACAAGGTTATTCTTCTCACCCCTCCTGCAGCCAAACTTCAAGACCTAGCTCCTTGGTTTCATCTCTCACGCCTCTAAAAGACACCTCCTTCTTACTCTTCCACAGCTTTGGGTCCCACCAAACCCAAAATCTCACGACTCCCTACTATTCAGGAGAGACCTGAAAATAACATATAACATTGCCTCTTTCAGATCCAGCAAATGTCTCTGAATCACCAAGAGTTCCTGCTCTTTCTGACAAACCTCTTAATGGATGCCTGGTTAAGCACCTCTCCACTCCTGAACTGCTTCCCTCTGGGGTACCTTGATCCCCTTACATCTTAGCAGCACCCCAGACAGAGCCTGGGCAGAAAAGAGCCATTCTCAGCCTTCTACTTTAGGAGTTCTGTCATTTGCTGTCAATTGGTTTCATTTTTTTTTCTCTTTTCTTTTTATCCTTCCAGAGGCAGGAATGAAGGGAAAATACAGCTCCCTGAGCCTAGAAAAATGTTTTTACACAGGATCTTACCCAGGATAACACCTCAAAGTACCTAAGAATGTTTTACATATCTGAAGGATCCTATCTCTGATAAGCCCCTTTTGGAAAGAACTTAACACCAGCCCAATCAACATTTATATGGTCACCTATTGTCTCTGGATAGACAGTCACCTAAGGAGTCCCAGACCCAGGAAAACTTTATCTACAGTCCTCAAATACCCTCCCAAAAGCTTTGGGGGGGGCATGGGGGAGGGGGGGCATGACTTCAGACTTGAGAGAAATCTGTCCCCTCTCCACTGGTTGCTAAATGAAGCACTCCTTGTCTGAGTAAGCCCAAGTCCAGTGTACCTTCTGCCTCAATTTCCTTACAAGCACTTTGTGCATCTGCCTTTATGTGGGTACTGGGGAATCGAACCCAGGCTGTCAGTCTTTGTAAGCCTGTGCCTTTAACCTCTGAGCCATCTCCCCAGCCTATGGCTCACATTTTATTGGCATTCTGGTCTGAACACCTACCTGAATCACAGCATTCTTGGACTTCTCCAGCCTATGGCTTCAAACTTTTCCAAATTCCTCCTAAAAACAAGTTGCAAGGGCCTGAGATCTACATGGTCAGTTTTAGTTTCCAGCAGCCACCGGTCTCTCTGGTTCTGACAGCATTCACCAGGCCTGTGATTTCTTAGTTGACATTTGCTTGGACTCCTGAAGCCACAGAGGCAGTGTCAAAGTTTTCTCCTCGAAGCCCTCTCGACCCCAGCAGCCATGATTTTGCTACCAAGGCACCCCACTAACTCCAATGTCCACAGCCCC
>PVHP010014742.1:0-38626 GCA_004024765.1 Zapus hudsonius
CTGAGCCATCTCTCCAGCCCCTGCTCCTGCTTTCAAGAGAGATGGTGGTCCCTTTGTTTCCTGTCCTGCTCCCCTAGGAGCAGGAGTCCCACAACAATCCATGTCTCCAGCCTAAGCTCTCTCTTCCCCAATGGACACTAGCTAGTTAAGTTCCATGTGCCCTTGTTATGGTTTAGCTATAGAGTGTCCCCCACAAAAGGTTATGTTTTGAAGCCGTGGTCTCCAGATGGTGGATTCAAGCAATGACTGGTGATTGAACTCTTGAGGGGCCTGGCCTAATCAACTGATTAATAATCCCTTGATGGACTTGAAATCTAATGACATTCTTGGGAAGTGGGGCATGGTTTGAGGAAGCAGGATGCAGAAGGCGTATCTTTGCAGGGTAACTTGTCCCTCTCCCTGTCTCTGCTTCGAGGCCACCACGAGATGAGCTGCTTTCTCTACCATGTGCTCCTGAGGCTCACAGCAATGGAACACACTGATAGTGGACTGAAATCACTGAAACTGTGAGTGGAAATCAACCTTTTCTCCTTTTAGTTTTGTTTATGTCAGGGATTTTGTCCCAGACACACAAAACTAATACACTCTCCAACACAGACCTCTGAGTCCTCTCCCCATCAGTCATTCTTTCTCCATGGTCTTCAACTTCTTCCTCTTACTGGCTCTTCAACTGGTAAGCACTTGTGTGCTACTTCCTGGGATCCTCACTCCTTTGACCTGATCCTCCTTTCCAGCGGAAGCCCATCTCTAACCTCCTCAGAAGCCTAGGGTACATTCCTTGGCTTGCCTTCATCCTCCCCATCCACAGACAGCAAGGCACAGCAATCTACCTCTCCACAGCCGTCTGAGCACACAGGGAGACTCCTTCCTGCTTTGGCTTGTAGCCTTTTCAGTCACCATCTTCCCTGGGCCCTCTGTAGTGTGGGCACTGAGCAAATCTTGGTTCAACTGACGAATGGCCAGTTTACCTCCACTGAGGGTCTCATTTCCCTTGGCTACCTGGCAAGGCCAACGCTGCGACTTTTCTACCCCACGTCTCTTTCAAATGTTATTAACAGAACCTGTTCATTGGTTGATTGATCTATCATATCTTTCTATCTATCTATCTATCTATCTATCTATCTATCTATCTATCTATCTAATCTAATCTGTTTTGGAGTGGGGAAGCAATGTGTTATTCATACAATATAGTGGTATTCTAAAACATTCTGGCACTGAAGTTTAAGTCTATGGAGACTTGTTAAAGACACAAGCTTGTGGCTGGAGAGATGGCTCAGTAGTTGAAGCACTTGCTTGCAAAGCCTACCAGTCTAGGCCAAATTCTCCAATACCCATGTGATGCTAGATGCACAAAGTAACATATGCATCTGGATTTCATTTACAGTAGCAGGAGGCCCTGGTGCACATAAACTTTCTCTCCCTCTCTCTCAAATAACTAAAACTATGTGTGTGAGTTTTTGTGTATGGGTGTGTGCCTGTGTGGAGGCCAGAGGTTGATGTCAAGTGTCTTTCTGATCACTCTCCTTTATTTATTGAGACAGGGTCACTCTCTTGAACCCAGAGCTAGTCTAGCTAGCCAATTGCCCGAGGGCTCCTGTCTCCACCTCACACTCACTGGAATTACATACAGATGGATCACTATGTCCATGGGGCCTTTTCATGGGCACTGGGGATCCAAACTCCAGTTCTCATACTCACACAGCAAGCACTTTATCCATGCAGCCATCCCCCAAGCCCAGGTCTCCTGTGTTCCTTTTTTCTCACTTCCTTTGAACAATCAGTCTCCTCTACTACCTACGGGTTCAACTGCAGTCTACTTGAGATGCTTCCCAAAGGACTCTTTTTCTGAGATCTTTTTCTGAGGTTCAAGAATTATACTCCCAGTTGCTTTACAGGATTCTTGTATGTTTTATTGACACAATAAAGTCAATATTCTGTAAATACAGCTGTATTCTATTAGAAAATATTCTACCCCACTCAGACTACTACCATCAGCCACCCAGGTTCCTAAGCCAGAAACCATCCAATCTCTTCCTTATTATGCCATCTGACTAATCATTTTTTTCCAATCTCTTTAATGTTCTTTAGCTTAAACTCCTTCCATCCATTTTCCTGCTATTGTCTTAATTGAGACCTCATCCTTTCTTGTGTAGATGATTGCCTTAGACTACTAATTAGTCTAACTTGCTGGGGCAGATACTGCTAGAGGGAGCTCCTTGTAATACAAAGCTGGGTATGCCATTCCCCTCCGAGGTCTGGAATGGGTTCCCACTGCTTCAGGGAATATCTCAAAATTGAATGAATACATTCTTAGCCCTCCCAGCCAAGTCCTCTCCTCTATTCTCCCAGCATGCTCTGGTCCCACCTCTATGGTAATCTTATCAATAATACTGTATCAATTAATCTAAATTTCTTTTTTTTTATACTGTCAGCTCCTTAAAGACAGAAACCTCGATTTTTGTTTAATCTCTCAGTGTCAGGCCTATGAAAATCCACAAAAGTTGAACATTTAAGAAGAGATCTATGATCAAGTCTATTGTTTTTAAATAAGCTACCTGATTACAAAGGGATTTTGACTTTTGTTCTTATGTCTTACATTAATATTTGATTTTTCTTTCTTTTCAACCTGCAAGGGTATATATCTATGTCGTTGTAGTTTCAAAGCAACATGATCCCAAATTGAAACATTATTTCTGGATTTTCACTTATCTCTTCCACAAGACTCAGTCCAACCAAGCCAAATTCATGTGCAGATTAAGTTCAAAGAAGTAACTTTCTAATCTTACTATTAAGCTATGCCAACTCCTACAGTTTGAAAGTAGGGGGAGAAATAACCTAATCTTCAGTTTTTCAGAATTTGTTTTAGGTCTCTCCCATGTGGCTGGCTGTCCCACTGTTTGATACTGCGTCATGTCCTGGGATCACCACCTCTCTCTTAGCATCAAGGAGCAGGGTAACTCTAATACTGTTGGGGTGATTAGCAACCCACCAGAAAAACTGTGTGCCCTTTCCACAGCATTAAATCTGCTAAGCCCGCTGGAATTCTAAGTCCTCTTCTGCCCAGGCTTGTTGTTCTCTCATGGAAAACTCTCCCCTGGGAATTTTCATTAGAGAATCCAGGACTCTGTCCTGCCTCAAGGAAAACTCTGCATCACCCCATACAGCACTGCTCTGTCAGTAGGCAGACACAGGGCCTGGAAGCAGGGCAACGTCTTCCTACACCAATGGGGCAGGCAGTCTCCTGTGCGGCAGGAGCGCAGAGAAAAGACATGCCGACTTGTGACTTGTGGTTGAGATTTCCTACCCAGGACTCTTATTTTTACATGTTTTACTTATTTATTTGCAAGGAAAGAGAGGGCAAGGGAATGGATGTACCAGGGCCTGTAGCCACTACAAACAAACTCCAGATGCATGAACCATTTTGTGCATCTGGCTTTACGTACATACTGGAGATTTGACCCAAGCCAGAAGGCTTTGCAAGCAAGCACCATAAGCCACTGAGCATCAACCCAGGCCCTCCAGGTCTCTTTATGAAGGGAAAGATATAGGCTGGAACCCATATGCTGTGCGGTATATCCTTACTCATTGACCCAAACTAGTCACTTGCTTCTCACAAGTATCAGCCACATCCGCATCAACGTTTTCATCTCCTCACAGGAAGTGATGTGAGAACGCAAGCTTTTGCATTTCTTTGGGGAAGTGTCTATTCAAGTCCTTTGACCATTTTGAGAATCTAATAATTTATCATTTCTATTGAGTTGGAGGACTTTCTTATACATTTTGAATAATAATCCCATATCAGATATATGATATAATGAGTTTAATTGCTTAGAAATTATGGCTACAGATTCACAACGAAATCAAAAGGAAAAACATACAAAAATATGCAGTTTAGAATATCTGCCAAATTTCTGGGCTCTTCCCAAAACTCCAAGAGGTGGCAACGATCACTGAGACATGTCAGCCTGCACATTGAAAAGGCCATGGACTGCACATGCTGAGATTTCAAACAAAGAAGATAAACACTGGAAAGGACACTGAGCTTTAGACCAAAGAGATGAACTGTAAGAGAACCATAGCGGTCTTATGTAAATATTTTCTACCTTAAATAAGCCATTCAAGTCATGGCAAAAATATGCCATTGAGCTATGAAGTCGTACAAGAACATCTTGTGATGCCGTATCTATTTCAGGTAACCTTTAAGATAAATGGCTTAATGATTTCCTAAAAGCAGAATAAACTGGCTGGGGACATGGCTCACTGCTAAGGCATGAGGGCCTAAGCTTCCATACCCAGAACCCAGGAGTGGAAGTGTGCATCTGAAAGCCCGGCTCCAGGAAGGTGGAGATAGGGAATCTTGGTGATAGCTTGACTATCTAGTCTAGTTGAATCAGTGAGTTTTAGGTTCTGCAAGAGGCCTTGTCTCAAAGAATAAGGTAGAATGAGATGGAGGAAGACTTTTAACATTAACTTGTTTCCACATGCATGTGTGTATATGCATGTACTAGTAACACACATGCACAACACACATGAACACACAAACCAAACACATTCAAAAGATAAATAAATTCTTTTCAAATAATATAGGCAAATAAAAAAATTGAAGTAAAAATACATGATAAATTTAACGCAAGCAATTCTTACATTCTAAATACGTGTTAAAATTCTGGTTGGCTGAAAATTTCTAGAACATACTCTGTTCTTCATACTTCATACTGTTCTTCGTACACTTCATGAAACCTTGTCTTCATTTTTACCCTGGTAAAGGCCTACTCACTTATAAACCTCATATTTCCTTCCTCTGGGTTTCTATAGCATCTCAAAAATATCTGTATTATATATTACAACAAAACATTACAGTGTATTTAAGAGGGTTTAAAAATTTATATATGTGTACCAAGAGCAAATTAACAACTTGTTCTCTCATTGTAACCCTGGCCCTCAGCATAGCACCAGGAAGGTACACAGAACACAGTCACTGAGCATTCATTAAAAATAAGTAATGATAACCTCATTCTGTTCACTCCTGCTCTTAAGATCCCTAAATAAGGTAAATATGGTATCACAAACATAATGTCATATAAGATTTTTTGCATTATTTTTCTGTGCTTCTCATAGAAATATGCTAATTTTAATGTAAAAATACTAGTCTTAATGAGCAGCTTGAGGGAAATGTTTGATATTTTAACTATTGTCTTGAAAAAATGTGGAATTTTAAATTGCCATTAACTAGGAACATGGAAGTGGTGGGGACTTTATGCTCGTAGGATGGATGTTGATTCCCTAACCCTCCTCTCCATGCTCAAGCCTTTCTCCACTGAAATGGCAGAGGAGTTGGGGAGATTCATCAGTGGTTAAAGTGATTCTTGCAAGCCTGATGGCCCAGGGTTCATTCAGTTCCCCAGATGCACAAAGTGGCGCACGCATTTGGGGTTTATAGCAACAAGAGGCCCTGGTGCACATACACATACATGAATAAGTAAATAAAATAATTTAAACGATGACTGAGTGGCAAAAGAGTAATGACCACTGACCTCCTGGCAACCTCACAAACATTCAATTTTCAGTCACGCTGGTTTAAGGATAAAGACCTCAGAGCAGTGTTTTCCTAAGACATTAGCAAACCTGTCTAGTTTGGATCAACTAAGGAAAAAGCTATCTCATACTCATGAAAGAAATCGGAAATACAGATTATTTTCAGAGAACACTTGTTTTCTGTCTCACAAGAGCCCCAAATATTCCTGTCAAATAATTACTCCAAATTGACTTGGGAAGGAATGCTTTAAGAATGAACAGAATTGAATCAAAATGATCATGTAAAACATTTAATATAGGCATGTCCAAGAAATATTTATCCTCTTTAACTCTTCAAAGTTTGTTTATGGGCTGCGGAGATGGCTCAGTGGATAAAGGGCTTGCTGTGCAAATATGAGTAACTGAGTTTGGAACCCAAGCATCCAGTAAAGGTCCTGATTCTATGGCAGGCATTAGAAATGCCAGATGATAAGGAAAGTAGAGGCAGGATAATCTACTGGACGCTTGGTGACAGACAGCAGTGAATAATGTGAGACGCTGCCTCCAAAAAGGTAGAATGTGAGTAGTGACACATGAAAGCTGTCCTATTACCTCCTAAAGTGCCCATGGCAACTGTGTACCAACATTCCCATAGAAGAACACACACACACATACACACACACACACACACACACACACACACAAAGTTTGTGTAGTTGTACATCAAAACATTATTTCTAATTAAAAAAAAAACCCTGAAAACTTCCTATACTGATAGTAACAGTTGGGTACACCCATAGATTAAAAAAACCATTAAAATGATACAGATGAATATTTACAACATTCACTGTATATGTATCTATCATGTTTTGGCTACTATGACAAAATACCTGAGGTAAAACAAAGACCAAGATTTTGACTCTTAGTTTCAGATGTTTCAATTCATTAAGGTGAGAAGGACATGGAAGAGCAAAGAAACAGGAAACAAAGAATGTGTGTTAGAGGGTTCTCTCCTTCCCACCTTTTATTCCTTCTGGGCTCCTACTGAATGGTGTCACCCACATTTAGGACAGTTCTTTTCCCTAAGTCCTTCCGAATATGCCCAGATGCATGCTTTACTAATCCCCTGGGTGCTTCTCAATTCAATCAAGTTGACGATCAAGATTAACAGCCAGAGCATACTGCAAAGAGAAAGGGCAATCCATAGAGCTGAGTATAAAGTAGTGAGACAGAGAGTGACTTAATTCTCCCCATGGGTATTTGGCTGAGAGTAGAACACTGTTAAGTACTGGTAAAGCACTATTACTATTAATGATAGGCCTTATAAGCACTCCTTAAATATTTATTTTTCCATTAAGATATTTGGGGCCAGGCAGATCTGACTCTGTAATATCCAGAGGTTAGTCCCTCCTAACGGTGCCTGATGGTGCCTGATGCCTTGTATGGTGGGCTGTTGGCCACTGTGAACACTCCATGGACACCTTGAGGAAGCTATACTACAACCACAGCTGCTTGTTACGGAAGCACAATTTGAGTTTAGTAAGGCACTATTTCAAACAGATCACGCTAGATGTTTTCCCATTATAAGCCTTGGCTCATAGAGAGTATTTACCCTGGTTGTCAAACAGAGGGCCTATTCTTGGTATAAACCCATCCTTCATTTGCATGAAGGGCTATGGCAAACACCCTTGCCACCCCATCTGGCTTTTTGGCTTGCCTTACTGTGCAGCACTCTTCTGGTACTGCAGCATTAGACCCATGACAAGGCTTCTCTCAGGTGGTGGTGATTACTGTGGCCACTCAAAACTCATCAGAGTGCAGAGAAGAAGCAACAGTTACACATTCAGCGTTAAATGAGACATCTCTGTCACACCTGTCAAGGCTCAGGGAACACTGTGGAGAAGGGGACAGAAGAAACCCAACAGCTTTGGAACCCTGTACTGCAGACACAAGAGGCCATTTACACGCAGAATCTCAGAGCAGCTGTAGTGACCTGCACAATACGGGACCTCTCCACATGCTGCCATGGATGATGAAGGAAGGCAAAATCATTTTTCAAAAAGAGAGAAAGATCAAAAATAGAAGAAGGACAAGTTAGAAAGAGGAAGGGGTACGAGAGTGGGGAGACAAGAGAGTGATGGGAGGGAACTACGATCAAAACACATTATGTACATATATAAAAACCATCTATAAAATTTAATTAAAAAAAACTTCTCCCTAGTGTTCTTATCTTGCCTCCCTCTGATATGTGTGAAGGGTTCAGATTAAGGGTTGAGATGGTGAAGAGGAGACGAAGTCGAGGGTGTAGGAATAAGAAACTGTGGATCCTCTGGCTGGTAGAGCTTCAAGCCTCCAAGCCCAAGGAACCAAGAGTCCTGCCCCAAGGGACTAGCTCCTATAGGAGGCCACCCAGGAGCTGTAACCCTAGCAGACACCTCCTGTGCTGCAAGCTGCAGAGTACACTGCTGTCAGGGGCCAGTGCCATGGGTGGCTAAGGCTGGGTGCAGGGTGGCCAATCTAAGGGCCTAGGGTCAAATTCTCTGGTTTCTAAAGCCTGGAGTAATGGGTCCCTGCTCTCAGAGCTCAGAGCTCTACTCCTCTGGCTATGTTAGGCAAGGCCCTAGGCACTGGGCCCTCAAGAGAATGTCAACAAAAGAAAGGCTTCTCCTCACCTACTCATGAATTCTGTCTGGGGAGAGCAAAAGATGCTAGCAGACTGGTAACAGCAGGATGCCTTCTTGTATGTGAAAACCACAGATGGATATTTAATCATAGAAAAAGCCAACATACATGGCAATATAAACAGTGCTATTTCAGTGAGGTGTGGGTCATTTGCTTATCAAAATTGTCTAGATTTTTTAAAAATGGAAGTTTGTCTTTTTTTTTTTTATCTTTATGTAGTATGACTTATTTTAGCCTAACTCTTTCCCTCTACCCTCTTTCACACTTTTTTTTTTCTTTTGGTTTTTTGAGGTAAGGTCTCTACCTCAGGCTGACCTGGAATTCACTATGTAGTCTCTATGTAGTCAAAGGTGGTGCATGCCTTTAATCCCAGCATTTGGGAGGCAGAGGTAGGAGGATCACTATGAGTTCAAGGCCAGCATTCGACTACAGAGTGAGTTCGAAGTCAGCCTAGCCTATAGAAAAAGCCTGCCTAGTAAACAAAACAAAACAAAGAAAAAGTAAGTATCATGTAAACCCTTTTCCTACTTTTGTAGAAATTGATAAATTATGTTAAAATTCAAGCAGGCTTCCGAGCTATGAAAGATAAGTGAAAAGAGGAAGTGAGTAATTTTCATGAGTGCCAGGAAAACAAAAGAGAATTACACGCCATTAGAAGACCAGCTCTCCAGACTGTGCACTGTGAGTACATGCAGCCTGGAAGATTCTCTAGGTCTAATGCACTCATCACTGCACAAAGCATTTGAAGTCCCAAAGCACATGACAGTCCTATAAGCAAACACTCCACAGGGATCCAAAGTGTTAGCCTTCATTAATAAATATGCACCTGAGGTTTTTCTATAGATAATTGGTATAAGGATAAGAATAAACAAAAAGCCCGGAAAGAATTGTGCCATAAAGTATGGATTATTTCACACAATATGTAACTATTTTTTCCTTCAGATTCCCGTTCGCTTGTTTTTAAGGCAAGATCTCACTGTACCCATGTTGACCTGGCATTCACTTTGTAGTCCATGATGGCCTGGAAGTCACTAACAGAGATTCTCCCACACCCGGATTCCGAATGCCACTTGTTTAAGTTTCTAGTTGTCCGAATAAATAACTTTATATGCATTTCTCCTTCTAAGTCTTACGACTTTTTGAAATAGAAACTTCTGTTTAAGAGACGAAAAACAGAGAGAGAGAGAGCAGATTAATTTGCCTAAAATCATAAAGCTGGAAGCCAAAGAAGAGCTTGATCTAGAATGCAGCTCTACCAGTCTGCAGAGGCTGCGCTCCGAATTCTCACACCCACATCCACACCAGCAGCAGCGCAGTGAGGGGCACAGTGGTGCAGAGCGGTGCAAGCTAGTGCTACCTACGACCAGAAGGATCAGAGGACTCTCCAAGGAGCTGGTAGCACATACGTTAAACCTGAGGAAAAATCAGCTAATTCTAGAAAGGGTTCTTCCCTCCTGGGTGCGCATACGGATGGCTTGAATGTCCCCAAGTCTTTTTCCGTAAAGGCTCAGAACCCACAGAAGGATCTAGTGATACCTTGTGACTAGAATACAGTCTTAGCCATTCAAAGCCAGCAAAATATGCTGTCTTTTCTATTGTCATTGCTCCTCTCTCTACCACTATTCAGCAATGGTTTTGAAAAGGAATTAAAAAATGTCTTTAAACCGTAAGAGGATGATAATGAACTCCTGAAAAAAATTCACAGCACTTCCAGAAGAAGAAAATAACTGTTGGTTAAGAAATTGGGCCAAACACAGAAATAATTGTGTCATGAGTATGAAACCATGTTTCAGTTTATAAGTGGGAAAAAGTAAGAAAAATCAGTGGCAAGGGAAGCAAATGAGCCACACAAATCCATGAACCAGTGCGTTTTCAGCTTGAACGAAAACCACTAATAAACACACTTTGTTGCTCTCACAAAATGCCAATGCAGGGGAGGTGGGGAAACTGTCACTTGTCATTGAAACTATAATACATATGTGAAGCGCTTAATAAAGATTTATAATAAAGGAAGGAGATGGCCTTGAGCCTTAGTTGCTCTCAGGGATTGAGAAGAAGCCTCGTCTTCCTTCATGAATTATGTCCACTTCTGCTCCTTCTACCTTCTTACCCTACTCTGCTCAGCCCCCCTTCACTCACTGCCCCAATATGACTCACAAGATGACCTTTAACTCCCAGGCTCTGTGTTCATTCCTCATCTCATCTGTCAGGTGGGCTGCAATAGACACATCACCTCATTCTGTTCCTATTCAGCTTGCAGAGCTTCCCATGGCTTGCAGAGCTTTCTTGATTTCCTCTTCTCTGGTGATTTGTTTCCCAGCTTTCTCCTGACCTGTCAATGTCTTAGTATTCCCCAGGGTAATTCTCTTCTCTCCTGACACTAATCCTCAACTTTGGATGCATGAATAGGCAGTCACCCCTCCAATTCTGTGTTCCCATGCAGCCTTTTTCCTGAACTCCACATTCAGGCATCCAATCATGTATTTGAGGTCTAATAAACATCACTTCTTTAAAATACTTAACATTTAGGGCTGGAGAGTTTGCTCAGTGGTTAAGGCACTTGCCTCCAGTGCCTAAGGCCCTGGGTTCAATTCCCCAGGACCCACATAAGCCAAACCCACAAGGTGGTGGCCCTGGTGTTCTCTCTCTCTCTCTCTCTCTCTCTCTTTCTCTCTCTCTCTTTCTCTCTCTCTCTCTCTCTCACACACACACACATCTCTCTGCTTGAAAATGAATATTTTAAAAAATACTTAACATTTGGCTATTGATACCCTGCATTCCCACAACCCCAGCTCCCTAACCCTTTATTTACAGATTTTCATCCCAATTGATGGCAACTCCAGTCCCTGCAGGTGCTCAGACACAAAGCCATGGGATTATCCTTAACTTCCCTCTCTTGCTCCTGCCCACGCTAAATCTGCCAGCAAAATCTGTAGGCTCTACCTTCAGACTATATCTCAGGTTTAACTACTTCTCCCACTTCCTCTGCTATTACCATTTCCCAAACCACCATCCTCGTACCTGGATTGCTAAGAGCCTCCTAATTGGTCCCTCTGTCCTACCCTACTCCCCAAAGTGTTCCATTCAAAACCCAAGACAGATCATGTCACTTCTGTGCTCGACCTTGGAAATGGCTCTCCATGATCATGACTCATGATCAAAGCCAATGTCCTTCAAGACACAGAAGGTCCTGTTCTACCTGTGTTTGCAACTCCCCAACCCCCATCATCTCTCCAACCCCTTTGCAGCACTTTTAAGAACTCTTTCTGTTATTCTGGTCTCTTTGCTGTTCCTCACTATACATAGTAAATTACATTTCTAATCTATACACACATACACATAATTACCTGTCCCTCCACCCTGGTAGAATATAAGCAAAATGTGTGTTCTGCAGGAACAGGAATGTTGGTTTTGTACACTAGCCAGTGTATCCTAAGAGACTAGCCAGTGGGAGGTACATAATAGGTTTTCAAATCAAAATTGCTTAATGGATGAATTTCTGGTCTCCTAGGAAATTATAAAATGCTCAGTCATGTGGTTGAACTTGTCTCACTAAGACTTGTATTCCTTTCTTTCAAAGTGTGGGCTACAGTAACTGCTCAATAACGCTTGTTCAATCCATTATTAAATGGTATTGTTATTGTCAGTGGAAGAAATGAAATCTAACCACAAACATTGCTAAATCAAAACCAAAATAAAACCAGTGTGTGCCACTCATCCATCGATTTATTCATCTACCTAATATAAACTTGGGCAGTTAATGTGCTGTGTGCATAGATACTATGTACAAAAGTAAAGGGTTTTAGTTATATATTTTATCTATTTATTTGAGAGAGAGAGAAAGAGAGAGAGACAGAGAGAGAGAGTGAGTGAGAGAGAGAGAGAGAGAGAGAGAGAGAGAGAGAGAGAGAGAGAGAGAGAAAATGGGCACACCAGGGCCTCCAGCCACTACAAATGAACTCCAGGAACATGTGCCACCTTGTGCATCTGGCTTTATGTGGAAACTGGGGAATCAAACTCCCGTCCTTCCGCTTTGCAGGTAAACACGTTAACTGCTAAGCCCTCTCCAGCCTGGTTTTAGTTATTAGTATTATTTTTTCTTGCATGGAACAAAGAGATAAGAAAGCAAGCAGACAGAATCCAGCCTGTCGATGGTTTTGATGGAGGGAAGCCCTTTGTACAATAGGATCACCAATGCAAGCCCTGGGGAGGCAGAGGTATCAGGACCATTGTGCTCCTGAGCTAAGAGTTTTTAAAAGCTGGTGGAAGAGACATCCTAAGCAGGGGACACAGCTTCCAGAAACATGAAGCAGGACCCCCAGGCAGCTCAGAATGGGCAGTCCTGGAATTTGGGAGTATGTGAAGGGGGGTAATTATTAAAGTTACAGACTCTAACTTGTATTTTAGAAAAAGCAATAGTAAGTAGTATGGTAAATGAGGCTCAAGAATAGTGTGAAGTTTTAATTCAGAGTTAACAACACAGCAAAGACAAAAAAGCTCCAAGATATGTAATTCTTGATAATTCCTATTAGTTTTATTATTTACCATTTTTCAGTGGGCTCTGAGCATTAAGAAAAAGAGGCCTGAAGTAATTGTTTAATATAGTTTGACTTTAACCCCTAAATAAATGAAACAAAGAACAAATGAATGTTCAAGAAAGCCACCTTGTTTCACTGGGCTCACTAGGGAGCTGAAGGTGATAGTTGAGAGAACATTTACAATGCCAATATACACACTCTCCCAAAGATCTAATCCTTTTCTTTCTGGGAGATGCCAACACTGAAGAGCTGCTTGGTAATCCTGAATGGCAACAGTAAAATCTTCCTTTGTCCGTCAAGCAAGAGGGAGGTTTGCCTGAAGCACAGGAATGATTACCTCAAACAACCATTTTGTTTTGCTAGGGCATAAAAGATCTTTCTGTTATTTTCTTTCAGAGCAACTTTCTTAGCCAAGCCAGGAGGTTAGTTTGGCTTTAGAGGCCATTGTCAGCAGGTGGAAAGGAACCAGAATGATGCCGGCTTTTACTACCGATAGGTAAGGACAAGCAGTAGGTTCTCTATTCTCTAATTTCAGTCATGAGTCCTCAGAATTTGCCAGTGAGTGATTATTACATTGCCTCCAAAATTCCAGAAGTTCAGTAAAACTCAAAGTGAAAATCAGATACAGAGGATCCAGGACATATACACACACACCATATACTTAAAATCTGACAATGCAAAACCAAAGCACAAACCACTGGCAAAAAGGTCACCAGGTCCTGTTTGTGAAACTGTGTTTCAGTACCTTAAAAAATTCCACACGATCTAAGAAAATGGAGGAGAAAAATGGAAGAGAAAATGGGGGGGGGAATCATTATTAAAAGGGCAGAAAGCTAAATATATTTCCACAATGCCAAAAAAATGTCCATGAGAAAGGTCTGTTTGTGTATGCATGCACAAGACTCAAATACCTGATGTGGTTTGCCCAACAAGCTGTGGCTATAACCAAGAATCACTTTCCCTGTGATTTCAAATAGTGAGCCTTTAAAAATGAAACTAACCTTTTGCAGCAAATTGTAGTGCTCAGTGGTTTGTCTCAGAAGTCGAATACAGGTAATGACCTGTGAAGACTAAGTACCAATTCCAGAATATGTTCAAACCTTTCTTGTTCTGAATCCCTTTACTCAGGAGTGAAGTGATTTTTTCCATAAATTTAATTTAGTGACATTTGATTCCTCTAAATATAAATGTCTATCTTTGGGGAGAACTTTGTGAAGAGAATGATGTTAAGCCTGTATCACTTAGGTAATAAGGGGTTTGGATAATTCTTGGAATCCTGGTACTTTTTCCCTTAAAAAAATGACACAAACATCCATGGTGTTTTCTTTCTTTCTTTTTTTTTTTGGTGGGGGAGAAGGGTGGAGGAAACAGACAACTGGTTCTTGCCTTTGTTTCCCTAGAGCGAAACATCTACAATCAATTTCATAATGTATAAATGACATATAACAAAGATATATGTATATGTGTAAATATACTTAATACTTAATCTAACATTTATTTAAACAAAATAATAAAAGCTAAGATGGTTTGAGTTTTTCCTCATCGTTTCAAATAAAAAATCAGTTTTTAAAAATATAACATGTTAAAATCTTAAAACATGATCTCATTCTATACATTTTCATATTTTATCTATTAAGAAAGAAAACAATCCTGATATTTTACAATAGAATAATAACTAAAGGCTTTATTTTCAATAAACATCATTTAATTTAAAATAGAGATGCCTCAGTGGTTAAGGCCCTTGCCTGCAAAACTTAATGACCCAGGTTCGATTCCCCAGTACCCATGTAAATCCACATGCACAAAGTGGCACATGCACGTGCAGTTTGTCTGCATTGGCTAGAGGCCCTGGCATTGCCCATTCTCTCTCTGTATTTCTCTGCTTTCAAATAAATAAAATATATTTTAAAAATAGATGGGAAGCCGGGCGTGGTGATGCACACCTTTAATCCCAGCACTTGGGAGGCAGAGGTAGGATTACGGTGAGTTCAAGGCCACCATGAGACTACATAGTGAATTCCAGGTCAGCCTGGACTAGAGACCCTACCTTGAAAAACCAAAAAAGATGGGTCAGCACTAACACATTAGCTAGTACACTAGTTAGGTGGAAAAAAAAAAGGTCTAACTCAAATGGGAAAAGAACCTAATTCTAAAGGGAAAAACCTAGGGATGAGGACTAGAATCACCTTAGTTTGTAAAATGGAAAGAGTAATAGCACCTGCCTCATATGGTTGTTGTATTAAACAAACTCATTATAATTAATATATTTTATATGTAGTCAATAAAAATGGCATCTGGGCCCATATTGAATGCTCAAGTAATACTGACTCTGAGTTTTATTACTGACAAAACTTATTTTATTAGGTCATCTCTCACTTTCCACGCAGGAAGGCCAACAGTCTTGTACTCTTTTGAGAATTATGGCTGCCAAGTAAGTGCCTTATTTCACAGTGTTCCCTCAAACAACTGCGCAAGGTTCCTAAACTCTAGGCCAAGCAGCAGCCAGAGAAGGATCCGTGATCCTGACGCATAAGGGGAGGGTGACAGCAACAAAAAGAGGAATGAGGCCGGCCGTTCTACATTTTCCAGTGAGCTGGGCTAGAATTCAACAGTCACAAGGGAAAGAACTGCTCCACACAACTGCTCACAGTGACAGCTGCGGATCCCACATTCCTTCACCGCCCAGCACTGTGGTCAGTGTGCTACATACCCCGACTGCTTAATCCTCACCACAGCCTGTGTTCTCAATCACTACAGTATACTGCCCATCTCCAAGCTCTGGAATCCTGCACAAGTGACTGACCCGCCCACTCTGTGCCTTCATTTAGTTTATAGAAGGAAGACCATGATAGCACGCACTTACCTCAGATAATAGCGATGAAGTGAATACATTCAAAAGTTTAGCCCCTAGAACAGTATCTGGTATACAGCAGTACTTCATTATTTCTTCGATTAAAAAATATTTCAGGGCTGGAGAGATGTCTCAGCTGGTAAGGCACTTGCCTCTAGTGCCTAAGCCTCCAGGTTCAATTCCCCAGGTCCCACATAAGCCAGACCCACAGGGTGGTGGCCCTGGTGCGTGCTCTCTCTCTCTCTCTGCTTGAAAATGAATAAATAAAATATTTTAAAAAATATTTCAGTTTTTAAGAAAAAAATGACTTGCAGGTCAACAGGCCCTGTATTGGCTGTGAGGAGTGATATGATAGGAATGTCTATCATGTAACCTTGCCTGTAAGGGCTGTTTCTCTACACAAAATCAGCCATGAAAAATATGGTCAGAAGTGTGAGACCAGATTTTCCATGGGCTTTGGTGTGGCGGATGTCATCATGTTCAAAAAGTGGCCCAGTCAGTTACCCTCTGCTTTCTCAGACCATCCTCAATGCCTTCACCAATCCTTCACAGAACATTTACTTTAACTAGTACCAGTTTACCCTAGTCCAAAACCGAGTCCAATCAACTACTTCTTTTGTGCCTATAATCCAAATGCAATGTGGCTTGGATTTAGTTTCTCAGAGCAACACTAAACATTTCGTTCAAGCTTCCAAATTCATGCCTGGCCCCATTCTCAAATTTCCTATCTTCATTCATTAGAAAATGGAAGCAATCAGATGTAAATTCTATTCATTACATGTAGAGTGTGTATCTGTGTCTCCCTCCAAATCCCTTAAGATGTGTAAAAGCAAACTAATTCCACATTTGCTAATGACTTTGGTAGCCCTTTTCATTCTCTTGGTTACAGAAAGAAAAATTGTAGGTTACATCATCTTCCCTGATTCACTGATTAGCAACCACTTGTCTTCAAATTTCTTCTACCAATTCATAAACAAACCCATAGGGAGGAAAAAAACATTCTCAGTCTCTCCCTCCTAAGTCACTTTTAGTGCCAAGTATCTGGAGTGGTCTTTTGTGGTACGTGTGTAGTGACTGAACTAGTAATTAAAGTGAATCATGGGAAGGCAACTGATACAAGACACTTTCTCTGACACTCTAGGGTTTTGTAACCATTACTTCTTGCGTTTATACTACTTTTCAAAAAAAAAATAGTAAAACAAAATGTATCACAGACGTTAGTTAGATATGACAAACTGTACTTTAAATGCTATTCATTCCTTTAGGACTTCTTCCTAAAGTTCATAGACTAATGTACTAATAATTCAGAAGTGGTTTTTTGGAGGATGACTCTCACATGAGGCAAGGAATAATGATGAAATTAGTAACACTATTGTGGTAATTTAGCTAATTTAAGACTTACATTGATAGAAAAGAATGAGCTCATAGAAACAAGGGCTTCATACCTTCATGGAAAAGGGGCTGGTAATGGACCTAGAATAGAACACAGGCATTTAAGGAGAAGGTGAGCCAGAGAGAGTGGAACACAGAAAACAAGGGAAGAAAGAGGCAAGGACCTCCTGAGCCAGGATTCATACATTCTGGTATACTCACAGGAACGAAAGGAAGCAAGTAATTCTAGCTGCTGGAGAAAGAATGAACAGGTAGGATGGGAACAAAATGGAAGTCAGAAGCCTATGAAGGAAATGATGGTCGCCTGGATCAGGCTGACGGTAGATATGGAAATGAGGATAGATGTTAGATCAAATCAGTAAAACTGGTTGTGACTGATTAGACATGGGAAGAAAGGAAGAGATGTCAGTGCCATGTTGATTTCCTGCATTTATATACACACATAAATGGAAATGCAGAGTAACACATCTTGTACAATACACACCAAACTGTTAACGGAAATTACCTGGTGAGAAGGGATGATGAATTTACATAGAAAAGGCAGATTTGTTTTTTCACTATAAACTTATATACATTTTTAAACATTTCATAATCAGTAGGTATGCATTATTTTCACAGTTAAAATTCACTTGCAATAAAAAGAAAAAAATTTTGCTTGACTGGACAAGATAGAAATATTATTTTAGGGAAAAGGAACAACATCTCAAAAAGGAAAGACTCCTGAAAGTCCATGGCATTTTAAAAGATATCAAATAGTCAAGTATTTGCAGAACAAAGAAAGGGTGGGTATTAGGATGGGGATGAGGACTGAGATAATTTTAGAATATAACCAGGTCACAGAGGACCTTACAGAACAGCTTGGGCTGCAGGAAATGCAGAAGCACATAAAATTTTCAAGTATGAAAGTGAAAAATAATCAAGTTTATGGTTTAAAAAGATCACTCTAGAGCCTGTGTGAAAGGGAGGTAGGAGATATGCAAAGAACAGCATCTGAAATTTATTTTAGAAGTCGTTCACAGAATCTGGTAGTTAAGCTGGATGAAACAGATAGTGCAAAGGCAATAACGACGCTTCCATGGAGTTAGAATGACATCAACCTGCAAGAACAGGAAAGAGTGGAGTACATTTAGTTTTGAAGATGCTGAGGTTAAGGTTCTTTTAGAAGCAGGTCAAGGTACCCAGGAAACCGGATATATAGGCTTGAGCCGAGGAACACTATGGACCAAAGGATAAGATCTCTATTATTCAGAACATTTTCAACATGTGGATGCAATATTACCCTTGCTGTCATTGCACTGAACCTTGAGGCCACTGTCTGGAGTTGACCAGTTACCTCGACTTCCTCTTGCTGTTGTAAAAACCTCCAAGTGATTATTAAAGTCTGCCAGTAATAACTTTTGAAAGTAAGTAGGGATTTTTGTCTTGTTTTTTTTTAAAGTCCTTTATCTTTATCCCCTCCCATTTTGTCTTTTATACCATCTGTCTGTCTGTCTATGGAAGATAGATGAGGAATTTCAAAGACACATTAAAAACTATTTGCCATTCTTACTGCCATAATTGGAAGAGTACTCCATAATTCTACCTTTAACAAAACCCAAGTTAAATAATGATTACCTGTGTGAATCTTGACTGATTTTTTTTTCCCTTGTCCTGCGAATCACCGGCCCTTGATTAACTAACATTCCCAAGGTAGTCAACTTCAGCTGTCGGTCTGTCCAGAGTGAAACAATTCAGTCCTGTTGTTTTATACTGTCAGAAAGCTCAATCACACTATACCTTTGTCTAATGATGCCCTGGTTTAGTGGGAGATGGAAGGGAAGGACTGGTTGGCAAGGGAACGGCTGCTTCCTTCCAGAGCAAGGGAAGGCCAGAAAGGTGACAGCTGGGCAGAAGAGACAAACAGCCAAAAGCTGCTCTGGCTTTTCATTGGTGAGAAGTTTTGAATTGAGACAAGACTGGCTAAAGTGTAACAATGACTGAGAGGGGACTGTCTGTCTAGATTTGGTGTTGAAGTTCAACAGTGCTTCTGACACATTTGAAGAAAAACAAGAATGAAGTGTGAAGTGGTACAAGCCATGCCTGACCTATTCTGCAAGGCAGTGTCCTACTGAACCTTTAGGATTAAACCCAAGAATGCACTTTTTGGTTAGAAAATATTTTTAAAAAGAAAAATTTGACTTTTTGTAATTATATTTGCATGACTTACTAGAATTACTGTCAAAGTTCATTAGAAAATGCTTTTTAAAAAAATGTTTACCTTATATACTTGTTTTTAAAACTTACTGCAAAAGTTTATAATTTCTTCTTTTAGCATCCCCCCTCCCATCCACTTCTGTAGCTAGGAAATGAAATATCCAAGGACTTCTGGATAACATAGACAACCACTAGATTGATATAACTTTTTTTTTAAAAAAGCTGTAAACAGGTAAGTTATTATTCTTCAACAAATTGGAAATTAGCAATCACTGAAAATAACATTAAAAACTAGTGTGGCCATGACATATGGAAGTTTAAAACATCAGTTTACTGTACTGAAATTCAACATTTATATTTTCATCAGAACTTAATAATCCCATAAATAAATAGAGCTCTCAATTATTTAAAAAAAATCAAGGGATAACATATGTATTTAGACACATTAGCAGCGTAAAATGTATGCTTCAACACACTTATTGGGGGAGGAGAGGAGAGAAAGTCTGATAATATGACTATACTGAATTCAAGGGCATCGGCAGGAACCTGACATAGAAATTCTCTAGAATAACATTTCAGGAAATTCCAAAAAAGGGGGAGGGGGAGAAGGAAGAGAGTCAAATAGGAAACAGCTTCGACTTCATCGGCAAAGTTCAGTGCTTGCTCTAACTTGATTTTTTTCTGTCTCTCCATAGTAAAACAACACGCACGCACGCACACACGCTCGCACACACGCACACGCAGTCTCCAGGTGCGCGGATCACTTGGAGGAAAGCTCGTCCACTGGAATGAAGGGCGAGGCGGCCGGGGCGGGCGACCCCGGGGAGTCGGCGGCGGCGGCGGCGGGGCCGCTGCTGACTTTGGCCGGCGAGTTGCAGGACGATCCGGCGCTGCTGCCGCTGCTGTTCCCGTCCAGGGGGTCGGAGGACACGCACAGCCCGGGCTCCGACAGCTGCGCCCCGTCCGGGGACAGCATGTGGGTGACACCCTGGAAGAACCTCTTTGGCTGGAAGTCAGCGTCCACGTCGCATTTCCGTTTCAAGGGTCCCAGGACGCTCGGTCGGATGCAGTTGGGGCTCTGGCTGCGGCGGGTGGTGAAGCGCGCCGTGGGGCTGGGGATCGGGCTCGGCGGCAGCCCGTTGCTACTCACGAAGCTCTGCAGCGACGGCGAGAAGCACTGCTTGCCGATGCCCCGCGTGGGCGACGGCGCGGGCGACACGGGCACGAAGTCGACGCGCTTGGGCGACGCGGCCTTGTCGGCGGCGGCGGCGTCGTGGTCGCTCAGGCTGAAGCTCTCCTCCCACGAGTGGCTGATCTGCATGGCCGTCTGCACCTCGCGCTCGTGCACCGTCTCCCGGTTGATGAGGTCCAGGCCCTCCTCCTGCTTGATCTGGTGCAGGCGGCTGCTGTGCATGCGCACGGGCGACGCGGGCAGCAGCAGGCCCGGCCGGCCCGGGAACGTCGTGCTGTTGCGGCGGGCGCTCGGCGCCTCGGCCTGGAACACCGGCGAGGTGTCACAGAGCCCGTGGATCAGGGGGGCGCTGTTGGACCTCCGCAGGCCCCCGCCGCCGCCCTCCGCCGTGCTCCCGCCCGAGCCCGGGGGCAGCTCCAGGTCCAGCTCCATCTTCTCCTGAGCCATGTCGGGGCAGGGAGGCAGGGGCGGTACTCGGTCAGGGCCCGAGGACGCCCATGCCCCGCCGCCCGGGCCGCCGCCGCCGCCGCCTTCCACGATCTGTCAGCGGGCCGGCCCCTCTGCGCATGCGCGGCCCTTCGCGCCGGCGCCCTGCGACGCCGGTCCTGAAGGCGCGGGCTTAGTGCGTCACAGCGGCGCCGGGGCCGGCCCAGGGGCTGGGGCGGGGGGAGGGGATGGAGGGCGGCTCGGTCCGGTCGGGTCCGCAGGGATCGAGCCGCGGGGCGGGGGCGTGATGGTGGGGAGGGGCCTCCGCACGGAGGGCTCCGGGGAGGAAAGCGCCGGCTCCGGAACCCGAGCGGGGAGCCGGGGCCGGGCAGCCGGGGGCACGCGGCGATCCGAGGCAGGAGGGAGCCGGCTTGGCTGAAGAATGGAACCGTGAGCCCTTTCAACCTACCGGGAGAGGCCCGGGAGAAGGGCGGTTAACACCAAGGCTGCAGTTGTGATAGTATGGCTACTTTTATTTACATCTGCATATAGGTCTGTTCAGTATTTAAGTAAAGCCAGTAGGTCTCACGTTTTAAAAAAAATGACATTAGGTTTGACTTAAGTAATGAATAGAAAACTTTACAGCTCATTAAAAGTGGGGCCATGTTCATTTGTTCAGTTCCGTCTTCCTACTTCGCATCACCACTCTCTGCCAAGTACTGTGCTAGGATCTGGAAGCCTTGATGAGGACACTGAGTTCCTTTTACAAGGGTTGGGATGACATAAACGAGATGGTGTGATAGCGCACTTCTGATAGAAGTCAAGGACAGTTAGGTAGAGGGAAGGTGTAAAGGACAAGAAACCAATCATGTGGACATCTGGCCTCAATGTTCTCACAGAACAAGTGCTGGGGTCCAGGGCGGCCTAAATCAGGTGAGGAGAGGGCAGAGAAGCAGTGAGACGCGGAGAGCCAACAGACTGGGGATCGCATTGTGTGACGAAAAGCCATCGTGGACTTTAAAGTAGGGGAATGATATCTGCTTTGTTTTACCTTGCTTATTATTGTTTGAAATGGAGTCTCACTATGATGCCCAGGCTGGTCTCAAACTCCAGGGCTCATGTAATCCTCCCTCCTCGCCCTCAAAGGCATACAAGCGCCGACCCCAGCTTGGTTGATGCTTTAAATATCACTGTGGATAGGTGGAAAGTAGGCAGAAAGAGGGCAAGGGCAGAGGCCAAATGACAGATTAGAAATCTGGTGCTCAGGGGGATTGGGACAGGGTTAGAGCAGTGGCCAGGGAAGAAGTGGATGGACACAGATGTTTTAGAGGTAAAAACAATGAGATTTGCAGGTGGATTAAATTTAAATGTTCAAAGAAATAGGTAATAATTCAAAGAGGACTCGGGCTTCTGTGTGAAACTGGAAGATGGAAGTTTATGCTGAGGAAAGGAAGGTATGGACATGAAGGGTTCTGTCTTGGCAGGGCTGAGATGGAGGTGGCTATGAGATGTCCCTGTGACTAATTGAAATCGATAGTGATGTCTGCTCAGCCTCTTCTGTTTTGAATTGAAGAAAGGTTTCCACAAGGTACGTGACAGTCAAACTGTTCAGCTCAGTAAAGGGAGCCAATATGAGACTCTTGTTTTGGAGTCCATAAGTCTTTCTACTGTTTATCAAACAGATTTTATTTGAAGTACTCGTCAAATAGGGGCCCCGATGATAAAACATTGCTAGGTATTCATCCCTACAATCACTGAAACATTCAACCAATTTACAGTGCTATATAGTAGTGAAAACACTTCACGTGCGGAATCTATTCCCATCCACCCTATATTCAGGAGACACCAAAACAAATGAAGTGGTATCCCCAGAATAACAGGAAGTGATAGTGCCTGGCCTCTGGCTCCTGGGCCTCAGTATGATGCTATCGCCTCCAAGTTCCATGATGCTTCAGGATTGTGACAAACGGGTTCTAGATTGTTGGAGGTATGAAGGCAGTAATAGGAGACTGTTAACAGATAGCATTCTATATAGAAGGAGATGATTATAAAATAGTGAATCCTGGCTAATAAGTGGGGAAGAGCCTGAGAATGGAGAAGTGATGCAGGGCAGAAGTGTCACTATTGACCGTATGTGGCCATCAGGATCCTCCATGGGTTTTGTCACGAGGAATGGCACACAGAGCTGAGCTCGCAGGCCTGCAGGTATTTTAAAGGAGACGTGGTGTCACAGAAGAGCAGCTGAGAGGACCAGCGTTTTGTATTCTCACTACCAGACATTTAAACACCCCAAGCCCAGTTTTCACTGCAATTTTAGAAATTCAATACTGACTCTGTAGGTTACATGTTACAAATTAGATATCAATATTGTTACAGAGGGGCAAATGAGGTTCAAAAACAGTGAAAGGCCCTACTGCAGTCCTCACAAGACCCAAAGCCCTAGATGCTGCCTGTGACATTTCCCAGGATCACTGGAGAATGTGATGACTGACTAAGATGAAAGAAGGCTCTGAAACCAAAGCTGGAAAGAGAAGAAGGAAATGTATTTAGGAGACAGTAAGGCTGCACAGAAGATGAAGAGAGAAGAGACAGAAGTGATGGATGTCACGTGTGAGTGGCTGGAAGAATGGTTCAACTTTTAAGTCAGCAGACCAGAAAAAAATTAAATATACAAATTTCTTAGTAATATCCATTGCATATTCATTTGTGTATTATTAAGTTGCTCATGTAGCTCAACTATTCTGATCACTATTCATCCATGTCTGATAAACAGTTATTGTCACTAATAAAGCACAGTGACCTGGCTAAGTTCACAGAACAAAACATCTGTGTTATTTAGTTTTTGCCGGAGCACACCAATTAGACGCCTCAGTTTATTTTGTTTCTACCTTTATAGTCAAGTCTCTAACCAGTATTCAAGACAATCCTTTTTGAAAAAGTTTGAATCATCAATTTCTGTTTGAAATCCTTTAATTTTGTTGAGTCCCACTCAAAAGAAAAACTAAGGTCATTCCAAGGTCCTGCAGCCTCTCAGATGGGCTCCTGCCCTCCCTCTGACCTCCCATCCAGCTATTTTCCCCTTCACTACCTCCATCTAAACTCACAGGCCTGCTTACTGCCCCCAGCCCACCAAGCACTGCCTCAGTCCACTTGGATGACTTCCTCCGGTGGACATCCCCACTGCCCAGTCCTTTCCCATGATTGCCTGAGAAGCTCTCTGACCATCCCTCACAGGAAGCACCAGCAGTTCCCAATCGTAGCCTGCAATCCATGCCCCTTGTCATGTTTTGATTTTCCTTTCCTTTGAGAGTCAGTGATCTTTCTCTCGAATCTCTATCCCTATCCTGGACTCTGTCTTCTTATTACCTCTCTGTGGTAGTTTGAATGAATGTCCCCCATAGACTCAGGTGTTTTATTAAAGCTTGTAACTTGGGTCTCCAGCCACCTGGATGGAGGAGGTGTCACTGTAGGGCGGATCCTGGAGTCCAGCCCTAATGTGTCACTGAGGGCAGATCTGAATTCAGCCCAAAGGTGTAAGAGAGCAATGCGAGCTCTGGGGTCCTGCTCTTTGCTGCTGGTTTTGTGCTTGCTGCTTTGGGTGCCGTTTTTCTCTCTGCTTGAATCTGTGAAAGGAAGTCAGCATCTTCTACCATCTATGGAACTTCCCCTGGATCTGTAAGCTTGAAATAAATCACTTTCTCCTGTAAACCATGCCTGGTTTGGAGGTTCATCCCAACAGTGTGGAACTGTCTACAACGCTCTGAGAGCACTCCACACCAACTGTGTTTTGGTATATGTGTCTACTATCTAGATCACAGACTGCCACCATATGAAGGATTGATAAAGAATGAATGAACTAATATACCTTTATCCAAAAGGAGAGGACTCTTATTATTTGAAAAATCTAGTCTAACTGGATTTTCTAGATGCTCTTTGCTTTGAGAGCTGTTTTTCTTATAGCAAGAATATTATTATTTATACTGCCCTGCAGCCCACATAGGCAGGTTGTGGGAATAAATCATTATGCCAGCTAAGAAACTGAAGCTCTACGTTTCCATTTCTTTTCTATCATGTTCTGACATACACTTGACACAACTAAAATGCTTAGTGCAAAGGAGCCTAAGCCATGTTTAATATACTGAGTTACTGCTTCCTCACAAAGGAATGAAAGACACATTAGAGAAAACAGCAGCCATGAAATGCAATTGGGACTGTTGCAAATGAATTATGCCAGAGGCAGAATCCAAGGGACCTTGTCTGCGTCAAGTTACCCTTCCGGTTTCACAATGAATGAAAAATACACTTTCCCAGCTGAGATTCATGCTCACACCTACACCATAAACCGGGCATCTATTCAATAAACTTTATTGTGACTTTTAAAATCTAATGGATGACTTTTTAAATTTCTATAGTATTTTTCCACCATTAAGCCTCCAAGTGTATGACAAGGCAAATTTCCACCTTGAAATCCAGATCAAATAATTGTGAAAGAGTTGTGTGCTTATGTATATAATTTGAGATGGGTGATAACTATCTCAACATCCCTCATTAAACAGCATTATCAACATAAAGTAAAATATTGCAAAAGAATATCTGCATTCTGAAAGCATAGAGGCATATGAATGTTAACTGGTACAAGAACTTAGGAAAGAATTGGCAGTGCATACTGAAAAAGTATATGCATGTCCTATGAATTAGCAATCCTACCCTTGGGAATACATACAAACAAGAGAAATGAGCGCTGGTGTCTACCAAGACACACAGAAGAATACATCTGAATTACCTCAAACTGAAAACAACCCAGATACCCATAAACAAATGAGTGGGTAACATATACAAAGATATTCTCCACTCAACGAGATGTTCTATTACATCATAGTGCTGGATGAAAGAAATCGAACACAAGAGTACATATGCAAAAATATATCAAATACTTGAGATTTGTATACTTTAAGTGTAAAATTGGGCCTCAAATTTTATCAATATATCAAAAGCACAGAGGCTAGGAATAGAGAAGGTAAGAATAGAACAAGGTAGAGTAGAACAGACTGGAACAGAATAGAGAATACAGAATATAGGAGAGAAGAGAGGAAGGGAGAAGAAGAGAAGAGAATGTACTTCAGTGGTTCATTGGGAAGATAACTGTGCAAACACTAAGTATGACTCTAAGCTTCCAATTCTCCCTGGCACACCCTGGTATCAGAGCAGGAGCAGCTTGCTGTCTTTGACAGCAAGCAGAATGAAGACAAAGCATCCACTCCATAAACTACATTTCCCTGAGGCCCCCAAGCACCCAGACTCCGGGGGCCTCACAAAACAAGGCTTGCTGAGGCCACTTACAGATCACCAAACGAGGCACCATCTTGCCTTGACTCTGTTCCCACAGTGCCTCCAAGCTAGCTACCTCTGAGAAGGCAAGAAGGAGGAAGCCCAGCTCACTTTTATTTTCTCCACTACAGTCTGTGTATTGTGTCCAAACCAGGTCAGCTCTGTTGCCTTGGTGTTAACCTTCACAGTGTAGTTCATGACATGGGACACAATAAAAAAAATTAGCAGAAAGAACTCAGTGGGCACTGGTAGAACACAGGTGAGCAGTGAGAATTCTAGCCACAGGAACTTATCATAATAGAACAATGAGCAGATGAGCTCAGAAACTCATCAGCTGTGCATTCTACATTATTGAGGGCCCGTTACTCCAAGCTCCCTATGGCGTCACCCTTCAAGCGACTTAATCTTTTCCATCAAATGTTGATGCAACAGTAAGAATTAGAAGTCTATCAAGGAATTCTGACACCTCTCATCATTCACTGCTAACAACTGCAAAAAGCCATCTTACCATTGTATGGAGGGGTATTCTTCATGTGGAGGAGGTAAAAGGGTAGAAAGGAAAGAGACTTGCAGTCTAGGCCCTTAGCAAGGCTCATATAAACAAACAAAAGTGAATCATATTTATTTAGTTTTTCAAGACTATCAAGAAAGATATGAAATAACAATTTAAAATATCCTTCTAGTCCACACTTTCTATTCCTTGAAGTCTTTGATTGAACAGGTCAGTATCGACAATTTAGAGGAAGTGTCCATCTTTCAGCAGCTCCTCTTTGGCACTGAACTCCTCCTAGGTCATAATCCAAGATCAGTATGATTATTTTCTATGGTTACATGCTTCTGTCTGCTGGCCTGCTCTCTTTCCCTTTTAGGGCTAACCCATTTGTTGAGGAGGGCAAAACATGATGGCTTTCAGATACTGTAAAAAAGAGCTACTCCCCCCTGCCCCCGAGTCCATGTCCGTGTCCCCCCTATTCCCCCAGCTGCCACAGCGCTGCTACCGGAAGGTTATAGAAACTCAGAAGATGAGGCGTAGTAGGAGGAAGTTGGATCACAGGATTGTGAAACACCAATCCCTTTCTTTCCCATCTCTAAGTGAACAGACATTTACTACATGCTTCCACCATGATTGCATCGCTTTACCACAAGTCCAAAAGCAAAATGACTACGAATCAAAACCTACCAAACTATGATCCCCTCAAAGCCTGTCTTTTTTTAAAGTTGATTGTCTCAGGTGTTTTCTTATAGTAATGGGAAGCTGATTCACACATGAGTGTTTGGAAACCTGAACATCTCAATAAACCTGAGCACCCAGCAGGGCTCTATCAAAGAAAACTCTGAACTTGGAGTCAGCACTGTGGCCTTATTCTGTAGGCTTCACTTTTCACATTTGTGAAATGGGGACACAGCCTCTTTGTCATGAAGATCAAATCACAGGGTGCTCACAGCAGGCTAGTAGACAGGAAAGGCCCTGCACAAACAGGTTTCGGTTGACATACTCAGTGCCATGATCCTCAGCGATCTCACCCTACACTTGCACTACCCAGAAGGCTTCCTCTGTTCTTTTTGTTCCTTTAAGTCTGCTTCTGTGAAGAGTCTCTTCATCTTCTTCCCTCGAAGTGTAGTAATTTTAGAGCCATGCATTTCCTGTGGCCTAAGATGTATGAACCGACAGGTTCATCTAACTATCAGCTACAGAAAGAGTGGGCAAAGCCACATTTACACACTCTCTTCTCTGGCTCTGTGTATCTGAGAATGCAGCTGGAATGTGAATACTATCCCTGCAGCCAGCCATTTGTTAATCCCAGCAGCAGCCGAGACCTTCCCTGGTAGCACTGAACTTTTCAATTGGGACTAATCTCAGAGGCTTATTCTTATTCATTTTAAACCCTGCTTTGAATTATTGCTGTCATGTCACTGTCCTTTTTGGCATACAATACACTGCACAGGGACACACATATTCGGTTGTGCCTGACAAGAGTTCAGCTCAGTCTTTCATTTAAAAAAAAGTGAGCAAAGAGAAAGAAACTGGAAAATGACCTAAGTGTCAACAGTGACCATTCATTAAGACATGTCTTTACTTCCAAGTAGCTGATACTTACAGATATGCTGTGAGGAACACAACACACGCCCCAACCTAAAACTCCCTAAGCAACAGGTTTTAGGGAATTATTACTATGGTTATTTGCTTAGAGGGGACGCTGCATAAAGAATGACCTAACCTCTTGATTTTCCATGCAGCTGTACCCTGAGCTACACATGACAAATAAGCAGGTATCTGTCATTCATATGAATGACATATGTCACTCACATATATATATATATATATATATATATATATATATATATATATATATATATGCTTTATACTGAACACAACTGAAACTCAGTATCTGCATGACTTTTTTCACCGGCAATCCAATGTGTTAGCAGGAAATGAATTGTCTTTATTTTATTTTATTTTTTAATTTTTTGAGGTAGGATCTCACTCTAATCCAGGCTGCCCTTGAGCTCACCTCAACCTCATGAGTGCTAGGATTAAAGGTAAGTGCCACCATGACAAACTGGAAATGAATTTTTTTTTAAACCACAGATGGAGTTCAACTCTCTGTATTTCCCACTGATTAGGAAGTGGTATGAATTTTCCTTCTTTATTCTCCTTTTGCAAACTTCAGTCTTAAAATTAAGACTTTTTCACCAGACAATGCTTCTGTCATTGGGATAAGTATAAAATGGCAGCTTACTCCACTGAGGGCACATGTGCCAGGCATCCTCCGAAGGATTTTGTAAATATTATTTAATCCCTACCTCATCACTAGGATTATTATCTACTGCTATAGGTGAAAGAAATGATATAAAGAAACTCATACTTGCTCCAGCTGAGTAAGTAACTAAATGGTAGAGAAATTTTGAGTTCGAGGGTCTGGCTTCACCTCACAACTTGCCACTGACACTCCTCAAACTTGCTATTTCCCAGGGGCTCAAGGTGGTCTTTCCTCTTATCAAAAAGAGATGAGTGGTCCATGAGTTTATAGGTACAAAGAAGGCCACAAAATCAAGTATTTAATCATGCCCTATTTGTCCCAACTCAGTCACAAAAGCTAATGCAAAGGATAGATTTTAGAGGTTGTCTACAATAACCTTTATTAGCAAGGAACCCGAGAGTCAGAGAAAGCCAATGATTTCTTCAAGGTCAAAGGTTAGCCACTGCATAGAGAAGATGTTTTAAGTCCTTCACGATTGCCTACTGAAGCTCGTCTCCTGGATTGTTTTTTCTTTAAGAATTTTATAATAGCATCCACTCCCACAGTGTTTCTTGCAGCCAATATGCTGAGATCTTTCAATCTCATGAAAGTTAAGTTAATCTCATGTCTTTTTATATCCAGACAGGGATGACCCATCTCTAGACCTTCACACATCACTGTCTATGGGACATTTCTGCTCTACAGGTTCTTCAAGCTAATCTTATCTATGAATGAATGAACTCACAGGACCCTATTCCAAACCCACTTCTTTTCTTCTGAGGACAAATTGCACAACACTTTGTCAGTCAACCAAATCCAAACTTAGTCTTTGATCTCTTTCATCCTTATTTTGAACCCCACAGGACAGACTTCAGCAAGTTGCAGAAGGACTGAGAGCAAAAGTCAGGAAAACTGGGCTAGAGAGATTGCCCAGTGGTTAAGGCACTTACTTGCCTGCAAAGCCCAATGACCCCGTTTCATTTCCATACTACCCGTGTAAAGCCAGATGCACAAAGTGATGCATTCACCTGGTTCATATAGTGACTAGAGGTCCTGGCACAGCCATATTCTCTCTCTTTTTCTCTTTCTCTTGCAAATACATAAAAATGTGTTTTTAAAAAGTTAAGAAAAGAGAGGTGAAGAACTAAGCTTCTCCTTGGGACTTGAGATCTTTCTGCATGCAGTTTCTTACTGAGGAAAGGGATTAGCTGTAAAGAGGGCAGAGACTTTGTCAACTTGACAGCCCTGGACCCCAGCTACAGTGACATGTTGTGACACTGGAACTTTTGTTTTGCCCATGAGGGACAGAAGGAAAGGTTCCTGAGTGTTCACTCAGAAGCAACGGGAAGGTTTTCTCCACACTGAGCAAATGTGCAGGAAGAGACATACATAACGACAAGTTCTGAGGGCACTCCACCAGCGCAGCTTGTCACACACAGACAAGGGCAGAGGTCACTTATCACATGTGGAAGAAATGCTAAAGGAAGAACTCTGGTTTTGTTTGGGGTGGGGGGTGATCTTGAGACAGTGCTCTGGCAGAGGCTGGAGAGAGGCACGGGAAGACTAGGATGGCGGAGCAGCACCATGATCAGATGGGGCAGTAAAGTGAGTGACATGTTAAACAACTTGCCAAATTCAAATGGAGAAAAAAAAATTCTCTAACTTCCATCTGGCTGCCAGGCACTGTGCTAGGTATTTCCTTATAGAAGAGGAAAGAGAGCCAGGTGACAGCACTGAATGGGAACAGGGAATGGTGACCAGGGACACTGTTTGCCTGAAAAGTGACTAGTGGTATGAGAATTAGTAGGAGACAAAAGTTGAGATACTGAATGAGAAGAGAGGAGGGAGGAAGTGACTGAGAACACAAGCAAGAGCTTCCATTTATTTACCTGATAGCCATGAAATAATCTTCCCTTGACATCAGCCAAATCTGGGAAACTCACTGTTTGATAAACCATCGCTAGCAATGCTTCCAGGAGCTGCTACGTCTAGTCCACTTCCTCACTGATAGCATGAAAACTCACACCTCTCTTCAGCACAGCGAAGGGAAGGTGCTTCTAGAGCACCTGCAGACCTGGCCATCAGACGCTGTGTGGAAGCTCAATAAGGGACTCAGCAGAAGTAACACTGAAAACCTGCCCCACTTTTTCCTACTTCATTTTTGCCTTTGGAAAAGGTAGAATCTAAAGATTCAATTAACCGTAATGATGTGTCAAACAACAAAGATTTCCTCAAGCTAAAAAGCCATGTGCACATGAAGAATTCAGAAGGAAGAATGAATGCATAGAGGAGTTGATGACAATGGCCAGTTTCCCACAAGGCCTCTCCATAGTCTATATTCTCTTTCCTTTCCCTTTTTCTTTCCTTCCTTCCTCCCTTCCTTCCTTCCTTCCTTCCTTCCTTCCTTCCTTCCTTCCTTCCTTCCTTCCTTCCTTCCTTCCTTTCTTTCTTTCTTTCTTTCTTTCTTTCTTTCTTTCTTTTTCCTTCCTTTCCTCTCTCTCTCTCTCAATATGAAGCTCAAGCTATCTTCAGATGTGTGATGCTTCTGCTCCAGCCTCCCTAGTGTTGGGATTCCAAGTGTGCATCACCACACTACACCATGCCCAGCTCATAATTGGCTCAAATGTGTCCGAAGTACCCAAAGTAACAATTCTGCTTATATCACCAAATTTTAATATATTCAGTAATATGTGCTGAATTAGCTTTTGATGCAATAACATGATTGTGTTTCTTTAATTTAGTTGACATATTTATAGTTAAAGAAACAAATTCCTTTTGAGGAATTCAGTTTTCTGACTTTTGACAAGTATAGCCACACAATTATTGCTACAATCAATGCATTATGGATGTTGAATGTTAGCAAAGATTTCTAAGCACCCTTTAAGATGACCACATCGACTTTTCTTTTTTTAGTCCACCTAATATGTAGACAACCCTCTTCAATACTGAGTCAAGCTTGCACTTCTGTGATGGACTCCACTTGATGATGGTATTTTATTGAATGGCTTTCCATCAATATCCATAAACAAGATTAATCTGCAGTGCATGTGAATAATGCACATACCCACAACACACCATCTTTGTGATATATATATATATATATATATATATATATATATAATTTTTTTTTGGTTTTTCGAGGTAGGGTCTGGCCCTAGCTCAGGCTGACCTGGAATTCACTATGTAGTCTCAGGGTGGCCTCAAACTCTGGGCAATCCTCCTACCTCTGCCTCCTAAGTGCTGGGACTAAAGGCATATGCCACTATGTCCCGCTCACCTTTTTTAACCATAGAGAAAAAGACCTTTAAGTTTTTAAAAGATGTCAAGATGATCTTAAGGCCAGGCATGGTGACACACGCCTTTAGTCCTAGCACTTGGGAGGCAGTTTGAGAACACCCTGAGACTACAGAGTGAATTCCAGGTCAGCCTTGGCTAGAATGAGACCCTTCCTTGAAAAACCAAAAATAAAAAAAATAAATTAAAAAATGCTGAGATGGTAATGTGGCCATTCATTGGTTTATGTGTGGTGGTTCTAGTTTATGCCATCTGTTTCAAAGCCCTCTTTATAAATTATATGGTTTCCATCCTTAATCATATTAATGTTGGACGTAGTTCTTGAGGCCATTTTGGGCTTACCTTTCAAATTCAGAGAACACTTTTCTATGAATGTTTCATTTTCTCTACTGCTACTGACTGAGCTGTTTTCTCCCAGAAGTCACTTTGATAAAGCAAATGTTTCTGGATATACTAACCACCCAGTCCATCTCCACAGTGGTTTGTTCACACAGTATCATACATTTTTTTGGTCACCACTCCCTTTTTTCCTGAAGACTAGGGGTTAAACAGAGTGTCTTGAGCACGCTAGGGAAGAGCTCTACTACTGAGATACGTCCTGTGATGGTTAAATTTTGTTGTCAACTTGACCTTTTTAGTCATCTTGGGTGGGTCTCTGAGAATGGTCACAGTAAGGCAGCCCTCTCAGTAAGGGGAAGGATGTAAGGAAGCTCAGGGGAGCTAGAAACAAATATCCTTTGCTGGGAGGGCAGTGAAGGAAGGGAATTCCAGAGATTCAACAAGTCTGGGATAGTGTTGCAAGGCCCTGCCTAAGGCTATCTAAAGGGGAAGGAAATGTCTCTCCCTTCTCCCCCACCTGTTTTGCTATTGTGTGTGTGTGTGTGGTGTCGGTGATGGGGTGATGGGTTTCTCTCTCTGCTTGGACCTGTGGAAGGGGGACAGCCTATTGCTATTAAGGAACTTCACCTGGATATGTGGCTTCAATAAATCCTTTCTTCTCGTAACTGTGTATGGTTTGGAGATTCATCCTGGCCACGTGTGCCTCTGACACATCCCTAAACCCACTTCTCCTTTTAATTAATCTTTTTAGATTAGCATGTAAAGTAATGGGTTTCATCAAGGCATCTTATATGTCTATGTCATCCTGCTTGGTTTTTAATAGTTCACCCTCTTCTGCTGCCATCCCCTGTGTGACTTGGGCCCCTCGGGCTGGTTCCATTCCTTCACCCAGTTGTCCTCTCTTCTGTTTTCTTTAGTTGTCCTTTTTGATATCTGATCTCATTCATTTTCACTTTTTCTGGTACTAAAGGAGAAATTTGTTAATGATACAAAATTTTAAAAAATACATAGGAAGTAACACTTGACCATTATTACCAAAGACTTTTTCACTGAGAAATAATTACGTTGGATGTTGTTAAGCAAGACTGTTGAATTTTTAATCCACCTACATGCCTGTCTATTTACAAACTTCCAATGTTTATTGATTTGTCCTTTCATATTACCTATTGTGAACATCTTTTCCATATCAACAAATATAGGTGAATACCATCCATGAAGGGTTATGAACTTCAATATGAACTGATTTAAATTCCTGACAATAGGATTTAGGTTGGTGGGTGAATTTTTTTTCTAAAATATATAGTTATTGTCCATAATGAGTTACATTATTCAGTGGGCAAACAATGAATTGTTATCTCCAATTCCCCAATGCCCCCCTCCCCATCCCCAATCAGCTGGATATCCTCCTCTGTGGGCCATCTTTTTTTTTGAAAAAAAATACATTTTTAGCAATACCATACTGAATCTTACTTAACATCATGCATGCTTATCCAATTTCAGGACAGAATGTTGAAGTAGAAGTTCTAAGTTCATGATATTGCCTTTTAAATAATTTGTGTTTATATGTCTATATAAATATAGACATACATGTCTATCAAAAAGCAGCAAAACCAGGGCTGGGGATATTGCTTAGCAGCTAAAGGCGCTCGCTTGCAAAGCCTGCCAGCCCAGGTTCAATTCCCAGTACCCACATAAAAGCCAGTTGCACAAAAAGGTGCAAAATCTAAAGATTTCTTATAATTCGTGGCAGCTTCTGTTAAAACTTTACAACAGGTACCCACAAGGCAGTGCTCCTTTCTGAACTAAATACAGATGTATTTGTCACCGTAGTTTTCTGCAAAACCTCTATTCCACATAGCAACAAAGCATCCAATAAATAAAAGAACCATCCTTTGATTGTGTATTGATGATTAGAAATTTAAAGTATTCCCAGCCTTTGATTTAATGAAGGTCATAGCCTTCTCCTCCTGTCCAATTATTTTCTCAGACTTAATTCCCAGGAAGAACATCTAGATCAGAAGATATGTACAACTAGCAATTGTAGACATCAAGGCTTCTTATAAGCACATGGCCCTTGAACAAGTCTACAGTAACAGACACACCCAAGCAGATCTGAGAGCACTCGCCACATGAACTTCCACCGAGCACTGCATTCTTTTGAAACTTAGACAACAAAAAGTGTCACTTTCTTCTTTGCTTGTTTTTTTAATTTGAATTTTCGAAAATTATTAACATAGTTTTCATGTGCTCTTTGTTCTTTTCCAATAAGTCATAAAATCACTTTATATGATCCCTTGGCATTTATCTACATATAAAATAGTCAGAATGAATTGCATTTCTTTCTCTAAAACTTAGGTTCTATTTTGCTGGAGGATTTTTCTTTAAATGAAAGAAAAACATGTTCTGGTCATATTGCTTGGAGTTTTGCTTTAAATTGATTCTAACTCAGCTGTAGGAGAACCACCATCTTTTCCACACGGCACTACTAACAATAATTAGCCATGTTTTGCTACAATTTGGTACCACATAGTCACACCTCCAAATCTTCAGAACAGTGTAAGCATTTTTATTGATATTTCATTATAGTACAGTCTCATGTCCAACTGCTCTGTGGAACAGACCATTATAGTGATGCAATGATAAACTGTCTCATCACAATGCCAACATCTGTAATGCTTCAAGTATCAAAAATCAGGAGTGTGGTTTTTCTCAGAGCTTTCATTTTTTAAAAAACGCCTTTGTTATGAACAATTGTGACTGATTTCCTTTACAGCAAAACATGCTTCACTTTTCCTCTTTTTAAAACAGTTAAGAACAAATGACCTGCAAGTGGATTCTAGATAATGAGCCATGATTGTAACATTAAAGCATTTTTGTTGAAATGTATAAAATTGTCCAGAACACATAATCCAAAAGCAGGAAATTGACACAGGCCTTCTCCACATTTTAAAACTCTAGCATTACTTAAAAAATGGATGTATCATTTTTTAATTTTGCAAGATTTTAATAAATATTAAAGAAATCAGAGTAATTATAATTTCAAGCATAAAATCAATTTTTTTCTGTGTATGGATGTTTATGGTTCAAAGACATAATAACGGACCACAGAGCAGAGGTAAGTACAAAAAGCTTCCTTTATCAACTGTAAGTAGAATGAATTCTTTCCTAAGATAGCACTATTATTTTTGTTTTGACAAATTATTGCATAATTTATCTACCTTTGGTAAAATTACATATATATGTATACGTATGATATATATGTACATATACATGTATATATATATATCTTATACTCTTATGAGGTACTATGAACATCCAGTAACAGATGTTCATATTGCTAAAACAAACAAAAAAGATATCCAAATTTTAAAGGCCAATAGTACCTCTATAATAACTTATATTACTATATAAATAATAGCAACCTTATGAGACAAATCTTTATCTTCCAACTCATTCATTAAACTATAGGTCTCTAAACATAATGGATTTCAAAATCGAGTGTAAGGCAGGTGTGGTGGCTCACTCCCACAATGCCTGCTGAAGTAGGAGAATCAAAGGGAGTTCAAAGCCAGCATGGGGTTGCAGGTCAGCCTGGGCTACATTGAGACCTCGCCTCAAGAAATGCTTAGTGTGAGGATGATTAAAACAACAGGCTAGTGCAACTTGATGCCTATGCTTTTCAAATGTGACGATAATACTATTAATCCACCCATAGTAGATGGGCTAGCTGATGAGGCATTCCCAGAAGCAGAGTACCAGTTAGCTCCTGAAAGCAATGAACAAGTGAATGCCATGGAGACCATTTCTTATGAAAGAAACATCATCAAGAGTAGTGGACATCTTTGACAACTACAGACACCAGCACACCATGCCCGGGCCTGGGTGCACACAGAGACAAAGGTGATGGTTAAAAGCAAATATTTGGGTCAAAAAGGAAATATCCAGAAAAGGAGGCAGGAGAAAACTGGAATATCACTAATCCTGAGGAAGGCGGGGCTTGCAGTGGTAAGAACTGCCCTCTGCCTGGCAGGCCTGGAGGACGTGAGCAAGGCTGATCCAGTGAGATGGTAATGTCTAATAAAACCCATCATTCCCAGCATTCATCTACTGAGTCTCATTCTCTCCTAAGAAACCATTAAAGGCATACTCGGGGAAAAACTCAGCAACTTCACTGCCATAGCTGTCACAGGATACTGGTGCTTCCTACTTGGGGGCATAAATGGGCAAACAGGACAATTTTCTTCAATGGTCTATGATGATTTTGAGTGTGAACTAACTCACCAGGGTCTCATCAGCTTTGCAAAATGATGACATAGAGTTTATGTCTACAAAGCTACCAATCATATCTTTAAAAATATCCTTCCACAATTTTCCAATCAGCACTCCTTGGCATGAGCTCTGTAGGTTTTGCCCACGTCTCGGCCTTGCTTGACATTACTGTGGTTGTCAATGTCCACAACAGTGGCTAACATTTGTTATAGGCCTTGTCCTTATTAAGCATTTCACTTGATAGTTTGTCTAGAACTCACAATACTCTGTGAGGTCATTGTTTTCATTTTACTATGGGAAATCAAGGAACGCGGAGGTTAAATGCTTTGTCTCATTGACCTGCTGGATAAATCTCACACTTGGTCATGCTGAAAGATAGCAAACTGTCAATAGTGCTGAGTTTGGAATCCACATACCTAATTAAGTGCAGATCAAAAATATTCAGGAGGGACGAGGGAGATGGCACCTGGATCAAGTGCTGGTCATGCAGGTGTGAGTACCTGAGTTTGGATTCCCAAGAACTGTGGTAGGCTTCTGTAATCCCTGTGTGCTTACAGGAAGAATTTTCCAGGAAGCTCACAAACCAACTAGCCTGCCATATGCAGCAGAGTACAAGTGAACGGGAGACTCCAATGAGGTGGAAGGTGAGGACTGATCTTGAATGTCCTTTGATCTCTTCACACACAAGCTGTGGCAAGTGCATCCCTCCCCCCTACACACACACACACACACACACACACACACACACACACACACACACACACACACACTATTCAGGGGAAAAAAAGCTAGGCCTGTACTCAGTAAATAATGTAGCATGACAACTGTTTACACAACAATTACATTGATGTAGGTATTATCTATAACCTAGAGATAATCTGAAATGCATAAAGGAGGGCCTTGATCTTCCACAGACTGTAGTGTCTTTGGAAACACCCTGCCCCACCCAAAGAGCAAGGGAGGGCTATATTTGCAACTCTTGAGATGCAACATGCATTTGTACATCTCTGTTCCTTTGCTTAAACCACCCCATAGGCCCAGAAAATCATCCACTTTTTCTTGTTTGACTATCTCTTATTGATTCTTCAAGAGTCAGTTCAGCCAGGGCTTACCCAAAGAACCTCTGCCAGAGTGCCAGCGTGTCCTAGGAAAAGCCAGATACTCCCTCTTCTGTGCTCCTATTACTACTTCTATCCAGATATGGGAGACGTGAGAACTGGGAGTCTGTGTGTGAATCTGTTCCTCCCTGGGGTGCAGTGTCTCCCATGGGGAATGGCAGAGTTACTTCGTCAGGCTTTATAGTCTTGACTTGCATTCATGTGGACTGCAGAGTGATGGGCATCACAACTCTGAGTTGTGTGGTGTGGTAACTAAAAAGACAGCAACCCCCTTGCATTTCAAAAGATGTGGCACTGAGGATGTCCTCAGTAGAGTTTCTAAGTGACTAAATATAGCTCAGACAGAGATCATAATAAATGTGAAATAGAGCTTAGGCACGGAGCCCTCCCAACCCACTTCTTATCCCCCAAACCACTCCCTAAGGGAAAGTCTATATGATATTACCAACCTAAAGACTAGTACGTGCTTTGCTGCCCAGTCAAAATATGCACAGGAAATTTCTGCTTTATCTCGTCTACATTAGCTTCCTGCACATTTTCTCTAAATGTTAACAGTGAATTTTGAAGACTTCCCTCCATGCCTTTGATAACAGCATAATTAATCTTCAAATGAAAGTGGCATTTCCACTAGAGATGTAAATAATTACAGCAAGAACCAAATATAAAAATCTACTCAAAATAGTGGACTGAAATGCAAATGAATATGGTCCAATTCTTCTATTTTAATGAGCATATTCGCGAGGACATTA
>PVHP010014743.1:0-38666 GCA_004024765.1 Zapus hudsonius
TTCTTGTTAAAATGGGACATATCTTATACCCACTGACAATTCAGACGTTGGACAGCAAGCGAGGGGACCAGGATATAAGGCGTTAGACTATCATAGAACCTTTGGAGGATGGATCAACTGTAATTAAGGGAGAGAATTGAGGCAATTATGCACCTAAGGTCCAAAGATTAACAGAATCACTACTAAGGCTGCAGTAACTATAACTCATTTTCACCATGAGAATCCGAAGACGAATTCTTCAGGGTTGTATTATTCACCACAGCTTGAACCTCACTGGGATGATAGATGGTGTACAGTGGAGAGACACCAGCAGAACTATCTAGAATATACACACAACATTCAATCAGGATAATGGTACAAGTACTCCTGGAACAACTGTGAGGCTATGGGAAGCCATGAGATTTTTTTTTCATAATTACTTTTCTCATTATTAAGACTTCAGAATTAAGAAGAGAATTTCCCTGAGCTGTGTAATTTATGTGTACTTAATAAGAATTTCGATATAACAAATAACACCTTACCATTCCAGAGATGGAATAAAAATGAAAGCTAGATGCCCCTAATGTTACCATCGCTTTAGGCCCAGCAATTTCAGTGTAGGCAAATCTGCAGTGTGATTTAGAATTTTTTACTTATCACTCCTAAATCCAAGTAAATCCTACAGTACATTTTGTCAATCCATCCTGGGAGTGTCCAAGGCCAAATGTAATGCCACAGATCTGTTGTGTGCCACTAAGTCCTACCCAACATAGTCTCAGTCTCATGACCACCTCAATAGCCAACAATTCTGAAAGATGCAGAAAAATAGCACTTTGACACAAATCAGGAAAGATCTATTGCTAGGTATCCAACATCAGTGAGATACATTAAATGAGTGTGGTTTTATTGTTAACTGGAAGCTAACTGGTTTAAACCGGCTTTTGTTGAAGTCCTTCATACATATTTATCTCAGATTTGACAATATCAATGTTGATAGCTATGATAACCTTGTCTAACTGTTAGCAAAGAAGTACTGGAGAGGGAAAGATTGATATATCTCTGCAGAGCTGTGTCTACCGCCTCCTTTGAAAAGTTCTATTTGGGTTGTTTTTGATGAGTTTGATTCGTAGCCCATTTGGAAACATACCACTTGGTAGCAGATTTCAGATGAAGGGCCTGCCTCTGGCCTGATTTATGGACTGCACAAAGGATGGAAGTTCAGATTCCTCAGGATCATCAATAGCGCACAGAGCAGTGGATTGGGAAACATGGACATTAGTCTTAGAGAGTCACTTGCCATCACTACCTCTTCATTGTGCCTGCCATGCCAAGGCACAGTCATGTGTGGTCAGTTGCCTGTCTGCCTTGCCTAAGTTGCCAAATTTAGCCAATTATAATGAGGTTCTGGGGGGTTCAGAGAAAGGGGTCTCTGTGGTGTCTTTAAGGGAGAGAGAACAAGTGGTTTATCATTCCTGTTTTTTTCCTTGTTTCTCACATAGAAACTGCCAGTAGTGAACCATGTTACATCTAGATTAGCAGAGTCTTTAAGTTGTAAAGTGTGGGAACATAAAAGCATCTATTAACAATGGGATGATTGGGATTCTTAACAGAAAGGTCGTTTGCTGTGGCATGTAGCAAAGGAGTAAAATAGGGGAAGCTTCTATTAACACAGCAGTGATGGCTGTTATCTTAATGCATCCTGGCTGCTAACACAAGCTGTTTAGATAAATACACTGCTAGTCAGTAGGTTGAACTCAAACGTTAGGAGGGACTTCTGGGGTTACAACCTAACTTTCAGTAACTTACAGTTCAAAAGGCCTGCCAGGTCATGGTGCCCCCAAAGCTACAGCCCTGAGTAAATATGTTTTTACTTTATCCAAAACTTTCTGATGTCCTTGTTGCCAAGAAAGAGGAGTGTGGTTATAATTTCTCTTTAAGGATTCTTAGAGAAGCTTAGCTAGCTATGAAAGCCATAGCTGAGAATTCAAAGTCAATAGCAAGCTATTAGTTCTAAAAAGGTCTTAAGCTATTTCCTAGTCCATGGAGTTGAAAGGGTCTATATACAGCATGGATACTAACATCCAAAGAGCGCTATACCCTTGAGTCAAGATAATTACCAGGTATAATAATATCATGGATATAGGATAATAATTGGGCCTTGGGCTTACAGATTTGATCCTGGGTCTCCTTTAAAGAAAAAGAACAGATAAGGTGATTTTATTCATACTGTAAATCAATTATAATTCATTTAAAGTCCCTAACTATAACCTATTCAAAAAATACAGGAACTATCTCTAAAACTTTAAGGAGAAAAAAATCCAGATGAGTCATTTATTCCAACTTTGTGAATCAGTCCATTCAAAAGCAGAAAGAAATTGAAACTCAGAAGAAACTATGATACAAAAGAAGGAATTGTTATGATCCAGGGCTATGAGCCATTGGGATTATAATGAAATGGGGTTAATAAAGAATAAGGGTAATGAATCACAGGATGCACGAATATAACGTCATTTATACCATGAAGGTTTTGTGCCATCCAACAGACTCTAATAGGCTTTTAAACAGCTGGTTCAAAGTATTACAGGAGCAGTGGCAGGAAGTTAAAAGCCCACAATGGAATAAGCTTACTGATTAAGGGCTGAAGTCTCACCCAAGCTTCAAGAAAGAGAAAATATTGGTTATAATTTGGAAAATATGAGAATTATCTAATATAATTGTAGCTGGGAGGCATCAAATGCCATATTCAGCATGTCAGTGAGCCATGATGGGGAAATTATAGGGAGGCCTAAAGTACCAGATGACTATCTTCCTCTTCAGAAGAGGGGATCATTGTCATGCTTATAGGGTTATTGATGAAAAAAAGACATTTTGGTCCCATTTCTGTTGATATTCAAAGTCTTAAAAAGGGAGTACACATTTAGAGTAAAAAATATTTTTTAAACAAAAGGGTAAAAAGCAAATTATTCCATAGACAACATAAAGGGGGACAAATGTCTGGTCATAGGAACCCCATTGATGATAATAACCTGACTAGACTTGGAGGCTAATTATCTGGAATATGAGGTGAGGAGGGAGTAGGAGACCCTTCTAGGAAGATAAGTTTATGATCCTAATTGCAACATTGAAATTATCCAAGGCTCCATCCTATTAATGGTGATAGTCAAGTCAGAAGCCAACTAGAGCTGAGGGCTTTCTCATTCCAGGAACATTTGAGACTGGTGTGAAGTCCCTTGGTCTTTAGGGAAATGAGCTTTCTGGTGTCCAGCTTTGCCTTATTTCAGGTAAGACTCTTAGAACACTTAATATGTAGGCAAGCTATCTTCTAGTCTGCTGAAAACATGGCATGTATGTCCAGACCATTTCTCCCAGGAGAAGAACCATGGGAGCTTGCCCAGTGTCGCAGTCAGCCATACGCCACTGGGATGAATCTTCAAACCAGGCAAAATTTGGGGGAGGAAAGTATTTATTGAAACTACAGATTGAGGGGAAGTTCTGTAACAGCGAAAGAGGCTGGCCCTCTTTCACAGGTCTGAGCAGAGAGAGAAACCCATTGCCAACACCATACACACAGAACAGCAAACAGGCAGGAGGGCCAAGGAGAGAATTTCTTCCCCTTTATATAGGCTTATGGTGGGGTCTTGCAACCCTATCCCAGACTTAATGGCTTCCCGAGTCTCTGAAATTTCCTTACTGCATGGCCCACACAGGAAAGGATGTTTACTTCCAGCTTCTTTGAGCTTCTTTACATCCTGCCTCTTGCTGAGAGGCTGCCTTCCTGTAAACATCCTCAGAGACCCACCCAAGACAATTAAAAAGATCAAGTTGACAACAAAACCTTACCATCACACCCAGTAAAGCTGAGAGAAATTTTTCATGCTTTTTGCTTCCTCTGTAATTTTAGTCTTTCTTAACCTTTCTCCCCTTCTAGATTCTACTTATTTAACACAGAATGTACCATATTTATTTCAGACCATCAATAGGAGTCTTGAGTTCCAATGACTTTTTTTTGGTAATTCATTTCTGTATCAGGAGCATATTGAGAATGGAATCTGTCCCAAAGAAAGATTTTGTCTTCACAGGAGAAGAGATCACTTAGATGTATTTTTGCATGGCCTCCTTCAGGAATCCTTAAGAAAAGGCAGTAGGGTTTTTACTGGCTCCTGGTCAGAAGTTACCACCAGGAGCAAGGGGAGAAGGTGTCTCTCTTCTAATTGACACTAACAGAAGAAAATCACAGCAATCCTCTTTTACTCTGTAACCATCTTGGAAGGAATGAAGACATTTGGAAGAGAAGACACGTGTGTTCCTCCTTTGGCTATCAGACTATAGAAACAACACCCCCAAGAAATTGGAATTTCAAGAGAAGGGGGAAAAAAACCTGATGCCTAATGGCAACCCAAAGAGACACTTGTCTCCTGGAAAGAGATTTCAGATTTCTGACAACATGTCACACTACCTAGCAGGAGAGACTAGAGCCAAAACAATGAATCCATGATGAGCTCAGGACCATGCCTTGGCCAAGATGATGACTTAACTCTGCATACCTCTTGTCCTCAAATTTAAACTTAAAATTCATGTCAGGACATTGGAGATGGACTTGAGACCTATGTATTTGAAGCAAAGAAACAAGAATGTGTACTCTCATAAAAGTCTGAGCCTTGGTTAACTTGTTACCTGATTGATATACTTCAGGCTTTGCCTTCCTTCTAGTGTGGAGTTCCTTTAGATCTATTTGGATCGAATGACCATTTTGATGACTGCTCTTTAGTGGCTGGCTGTGCAGAGTTGTTCAAAGATATTGAATAGTCATTGAACTATTGAGGTTATTGGATTATTTATGTATCAGGTCTTGTGAACTGAGAAACTCTTTGGCGTATATTCAGAGTTCTGTTGAACTATTTGGGCACCTAATGAATGACAGGGAAGGTTGAAATGTGTTTGTCCTTGCAGCTCTGCTGAGCCATTGGGGTTCTGTAGAACTATTCAAGATAGAAACAAAGGTGTTGAAGTGATCTCTATTGGGATTTATATATAGTTGTGGAAAATATTGTTTGTATTAGCTTGGTGCCCCCTAGGGAGAATTCTAGTTGAGGTTTGTTTTTGTTTTGTTTTGTTTTGTGTGTGTATGTAAATTTATGGTGTTTTCTAAAGTAGCATAGGGTAAAACTTAGTTTACCCTAGAGGTCCTAAAATAACTGTGTAACAAATCTCTGGTTGCTTACTCTTTTAACTTAGGTGCACTTAAATCACTGTTTAACATACCTAATTTAAGATGTGTGTGTGTGTGTGTGTGTGTTTATAAATATGAAAATTATGGGGAATAATTTTTGGACTACACTAATATAGGAGTTGCCTGGATTTTTTTCTCGCTCTCCTTTTGAAAACATGCTTATATAAAATACAGAAATGTAATAGTTAACAATATAAAAATAAATAAAATAGTTAACAATAAAATTTGAGACTAAAAAAATAAATATTATCCTGGACATTAGTTCAATCAGGCCTTATTAAAATTTTAACTAACTGAAATGTTAATTTTAAACTTCCTTCCTGGTCAAATGGTTTAGGTCTGGCATTTTCAAAGGTTAATTCTGTAAACTGAGGCTGAGAAAAAAATCTTATTTTAAGATTTACAAGTGAGATAACTAAGAATCTTACACATAAAAAGTGACTTAATTATTAAAATATGCTCTTTGTTAAATGCTCAGAAGAATTCTAAACTTTTCTGCTAGGCAAATTAATATATAAATTTAAAAGATTAATTTTAGGAATGGCCTGAATAAAGAGCTATATTTACATGATTTCTGGGCTTTATAAAATATGTAGAATATACAAAATATGTGTATATTTTGTTAAGGTTGAGACTAATTTTGCTATTAGAATAATTGCTATAATGGATATTTTAGCATATAATTTTATGTGCATGTATCTAGAACATTGTAAAATTATCAAGCTTGCATATTTTATTCAGATAATTCCCTGTATTTTTTTTACTGTGTTTTCAGGCTTTTGACTACTTAGAAAGTAGTCTTTACAAAGTCAAGTTTCATGAAAGTTTCATCTGTTTTTTTTTTTTTTTTTAGAATTTTCAATGATAAGTAGTGGCTATTTTGAAGTGATTTTAATACTTATTATCCTGCTTGTCTGCAACTAGAAATATGTAGAGCCGAATGTCTAAACTTTATACATTATGCAAAAGATTATAGAGTTAAGGACATGAAGACTAATAATAAGTACTCTCCTTTATACAAAATGCATTATGATCAATGAATTTTTAAAGACCTGCCATTTGGACAGTCCTCCTATTTTGAAACCCTTGTCTACTTCAGTTTGCTTTGACAAAATAAATCTTTTATTATTTTGTATGTATGAGATGCATCTGTAGTCTGTGCTGGTGCTAAGTTGCTTAGCAGAATACACTGTTACTCCGAAGGCACATGGTATGAGATACAAATGTACATCCAAAAGGGAATGTTTGTTGTCACTGGAACTGTTCCTTAAATTTGTAAGTGGTCTCACATTTCTATTTTATTAATGCTACAGAATTATCATCCTGCTGAGTCAATGAGCCTAAATTTTGTTTCTATAATAGAAGCTGATCTTAATATATACAGAACTTCCGTGTAGTGATGGTCATTTATATGTTAAATATATTTACTTCCTCTTGTATTATATCACCCTTCTAAGATGCAAAGCTTAGGAGAACACTTCCTCCAAAAAAGAATCCTTCGTGATTCTAACCTTTCCCAGGCCTATGTTGATGTATTCTTTCTTAATTGTAGCATAATTATTCTCTTTAAGCATGAATAATTAAATATGCACTCATACTACTCAAAGCTGTGCCTCCTAATAATTAAAAGTTGTTGGATATTGGTCAACTAAGAAGTATATTTGTAAATGAGCACTGACTTTTCAAACTAGTTTTCTTCAAATATTTGCTCTTGTTGTTTCTGTTTTTGCTAAGTGAATAACTGTTGTCTGTTAATATTCTATGAAAGTAAAACTACTGGCAAAACAAAATAAGCAATATTTTCAAGATGTTAGGCCATCATGCCCAAGACAGGAAGACCTGTAATTCCAGGTAGGCCTGACCCTGAAAGACCCCCAAGGCCTCTCTCAGGAGAGCGTACCCCAAAACTCCAATAAACACACCAGCAGATGCAAAAGCAAGAGGTGTTTTTATTCTTCGACTACGCAATCAGGCTCCACCAGCAGGCTGACATGTGTCCAGGCAAGATGGAGCCCCGAAGAACAAAGGAGCAGGGTATTTACAGATAAAAAACTATTTAATTATAATATAACTCAGGTTACAGGGTGTGTGGCATTTCTATTGGTTCCCTCCCTTTATCTATATATTTCCTGGTTGGTTACCGCTTTGGGGCCACATCCCAGATCCAGCCCTCATTCTAGGACAGCCACATGTTCCCTTATATGGAGTCTTTTTGCTCCTGGGTCTTTATCACCAGGCATCCTTTAGGAAGGGGGAGGCCAATCTAAAGTGAAGCTAGTTTTACAAAATGGAGTTTCATCTATAAAATGGATTTTTCAACCCCAAAGCTGCTCCCTTCGATACCTTTTAGTAATTTAAAAATGGTCTTAGAGGGTTTTAATGGCATTAACTCTTTGATGCCTATCAATAACCACACCCTACAACATGAAATAAGATTAATCCAATAGAGACATAGCTCATCCCAGCAATGAGGAGTAGTTGATTATTAGTTAGATTAGATTCTTAGTTACCAATGTTATCAGAGGATATTATTCAGAAACACGGTAGAAATTCTCAGAATCACACTGAAATTTATGCTAGGCATGCTGGCCCTTGTCCATAATCCTAGCACTTGGAAGGTTGAAGCAGGAGGATGGTAAACTGGAGGCCACTCTAGGCTTCCTAGTAAGACCCTGGTTCAAAGTCAAAAACAAAAATGGAGTCATTTGTGCCGGTGCTTCCCAAAGTAACTAAAGCCAAGAGGTTTTGAAGAGATGGTTCTTATACATGTTCCTGACACTAACTGAAAGTCTTCAAACCTTGGCTCCCACTTGCATTTTGTTTGTTATATATGTTTCAGGCACAATCAGATTTCATGCTGGAACTGTTCCCCACGTATGCCCCATTCCTTTGGCCATCAGAGTATTCAAACAATTATTTCTAAGAAATTAAAATTCCCCCAGAAATCTCTTGCTGGGAGAATGAAGTCTGCTGCCTGCTGCAAACCAGAGGAGGAACCTATCTCCCGGAAAAATATTTCACACAGTTCTGACAACTTGTCAGACCACCTTGCAGGCACAACTAGAGTGAAGACAATTATATTTTATTGCTGTTACAAAAAAAACCCTCTGACAAAGTAACTTAAGGAAAGAAGGGTTTATTTTGGCTTACAGTTGGAGGATGAACTCCCTCATAGACATGCCCAGAGATTTGTTTCCATGGTAACTCTAAATCTATCAATTGACACTCAAGAGTCACCATCAGTAGTATTAAAGGTCAGTGATGATTGTGACCACACCTTGAGCAGGACTGCTTAGTTATGCCTACCTCTTACCCTCTATTATATCTAAAACTAATGTGTCAGCTTAGGGCCACTGGGCTTCTTTTTACCTGTTCCTCTTCCCAATATGGCCACTTTCAATACATCTTTTTCAGTTTCTCGTTATTACTTGTTTATATAATTAGCTTCTTGAAGAGTGGTGGCTGGATATAACTCATTAGGGCTTCCAGAGCCCTGGCGCTGGCATTAATATATCTGGTAAATAATTAAGGAAGCTTGGAATCAGATATAGCATACCTGTCTCATTCTGGAAATGTCTCACCTGACGGTGATAGAGACTGAGAGCAAATTAGCATTCTTGTGCAGGTAGTTAGCTAGGGACACAAACACAAAAGAACAGAGATATCAACCTGCCCTGGTGAGACTAAAAGGCAGTTCTAGTCTGACCCTAAACTTGTTTCATCAAAATGGCTGTTGCAGTTTCATTGGCATTGTTGGGACAAAACACCTGACTGAACGCAGCTGATGGGGGAAAAGGGTTTATTTTGGCTTACAGTCTTGAGGAGTTCTAATACAGCAGGGAAAGGATGGGAGAGTGGAGGCCAGAACCTTGCAACTGGCAAAAAGCAGCAAGAGAGTGAGCTGAACTCTGGCTGGGCTGTAACACCCCAAAGCCTGTCCCCAGCAGCACACCTCCTCTAGCAAGGCTTCGCATCCCAAATTTCCACCCTATGGGGACCAAGCATTCAAAACATATGAGTTTATGGGGGCATATGGTATAAACCATGACAGCAGCAATCAGAAGTAGCCCAAGTTTACTTCTTTTAAGAAATTTTTCCCATTCTGAGTAGTGTTCTTCTCCCTGATCCACTAACCAACTAAGGTCTACTATATACCTTTTTTTTACACTATATACCTTTAAACTTAACCAGTAAAGCTCATCCCAACTCAGTGCCTAATTAACATCCTCAAGGTTATAAAATAAATGCCCTAATCCAAACCACCATATGGATTATCCACTAGGGACCCCTCTTAACCTGGGAACTTTTGGGTTTATTTTTCCCTAAAATACTTCTTGCTTAATTTGCCCTTGTACCATATCTGGACTTGTCCATTCTTTGCAATTCACAAGACAAAGAACTCCAAGTCATGGGCTTGAGAAGCTCCATTGCTTAACAATGGAAACTAAATTCCACATATATTCTTTCAAATTTTTCTCTGGTACTGTTATGATCTCCCCACCTAGAAATAAAATGTTTCCTTCCTATAAGAATCTGGAGAAATAAAGAGAACACCCTCCTCCCTTACACACACACACACACACACACACACACACACACACACACACACTAAAAAAAACAGCCACCAATTCTGGACACAATGTATCTGAGGTTAATGGAAGCAAGGGAATCTCAAGGATCCTAAGGAGGACACAGTTGATTGCATTGTGTAAAAGAAATGACTTAAAAGTAGAGAGATCCATCATGTAAGGTCTATCTACTCTTATCTTCCCAACCCTATATATATATATATATATGTGTGTGTGTGTGTGTGTGTGTGTGTGTGTGTGTGTGTGTGTGTGTGTTCTGAGTTGCAATATACAGCCCTTCACCAATGAAACAGGAACTTCACAATACAGTAAAAACAAGCTTACTAAACTAAGCTCGAGAGAACTCAAATGAGGAAAAAAGATTCTGTCTTCCCCAACATAAAGAGATTGGCTGCTTTTTGTAGGGGCGTCTGAAGTCAAAGTGAATAGACAGCAAAATGCTGACCTGTGAGCATGAGCTAAGAAGGAAAAACATTATATTACTCAAGGAAGTAAGTGTGGGTAAATCAGCTAATAAAAATCACAACATGCAGCCCTCCAACTGGGACTTATGTTGAAAATGAAAATAATGTAGGAGATACCCAAATGATGCATGCTCAGAAAAGAATACGTGAACATAGCACCTCTGCCTGAAAAGGCTATGTGAGGTAGGTTAGCACAGATGAGCAGGTGACACAAGTACCCTTTGCACAAGAATAAGTAGCCAGAGGCAAGTAGAGGAAATCCTATAGCCTTATATTGAAGAAAGTTGCAAGAAGAACAGAATCATTTCAAGGATTGGAAAATCCATACCTTACTACAGTGAAGATGAAGAAAATGCAATTGTAGCTGGATGGAAACACCAAAAGACGTTACCAGGATATCAGTCTGGATGCCCATTTATCTACCAATTCCTTGTGATTTTCATCAAAAGAATTCAGATAAGACACACAAAGTATAGTTTAGAAGACAGAAAGAGTTTATCACAGAGCAGAATATAGTACATTTTCTAGGACAGAGAGGAGAAAGTGAACAAACAGGCCATCATCCCACCTATATTTCAGGTAGACTTTATGTTACGTTTTAGAATGTCCAGAAGGATTTTGTCTGGTCCGGATGACTAATAGGCCTGTTTGAAACAACTCTTATTGGATACAGCAATGGAACACTCTTATTCTTTATCAGGAAGCCTACTATCTAATATATAAAACATAAGGTTTAAGGTTTCTGAAGCCAGGATTAAATAGCTATCCTTTCTAGTCCCTCCAGACAGCTCTAGATGTCACCTCTCCTTCCAATCCAGAGAAATGGCTCATCTCTGTCCTTCTGAACAGTAAATTCAAGCCCCCACATTTTCTTTCTTTGTTTCATAGATTGTTGGCTATGAGGGAGGGGTTCCAATCTCAATGTTCTTCAAGCTTGTTAACATCTAACTAGCAACCTAAAAGAAGCATGTGCCTAATGAATAAGAGAAGTTGAGTGCATATGCTCTGAAGTGAGAGGCTACTTTAGTAGACATCTCAAACATGTCACCTCTCTGTTACCTACCTCCTAAGATCGTGAGATTTAAAAACTGGTTACATATAAAGAAAAGAGCTGTGATGATAGATGTTGACATAAAATCCACATTAAAAGTCTCAGAGAGCAAAGAAGAATGATTAAAATGAGCCCTGAGAATGCTAACTTTGCTACCTGTGACTTTTTTAACCCTCCTGTGGTGTTATGAATGTAAAATGCCCCCCATTAGTCCATATGTTTGAACACTGGGTCCTCAGCTAGTGGCACTGTTTGGGAAGGTCGGAGGACCTTGAGGAGACAGAGCCTTGCTGGAGGAGGTGGATCGCTGGGAGCAGGCCTTGAGGATTTGTATTAATCATTGCCCTCTGCTTCCTGACCGTGAATGTGCCTCCCACTCATGCCGCTGGGCCTTCCCTGCCATGACCAAAGTTCCACTCAAACCAGCTTTAAACCCTTGACCTTCCATAAAGCTGCTTTGGGATTTTGTCCCAGCATTGAGAAAATGAGTGATAGGCAAGGCATCTCCAATGTTGCTTATCAAAAAAGAGAAAAGGAAAATAACTTTTTTTCTTCAACAACTTTTTAGGATAGAACTTCAATGCTGCCAAAATGGCAGACATGGCCAATACTAAGACTTAACTACAAGTCTCCCATATCCACATTTGGGTACATGTCACTTTAGGTTACTCTCCCTTGGGAAAATAAACCCACACTCAAGTGTGTCTTACTTTCTTTTTGAGGGCCTTCTTCTCTCCTAACCCTAAAACTTCTAACTTCGCTTCACACTGGCTAGTCCTGAAATTCCATTCAGCATCAAAACCACTAATTGTGGGTTTTTCCTCAGTTGAGGTCCCTCAATGTCTAGGGGAATTCCTCTGTATCCTAAGGGTGACGGCATGGATATATGTCTCAGGGTCCTCACTGCTGAAAACATGTTGAGCTCTTGAATGGATATATGGTTTATTCTGCATCTCAGTTTGTTCATCCCTCGCATGTGGTACTGAATATTAGTCATTGGTTCTTTTCAAAGATGCCAAAAATCACTGTCAGAGTAGTTTATAATTGCATGCTCCCTGCCTTTACCTTTACGTACTCTAGTTGATATCCTTAAATGAAGATATCATGCCATGCATATTTTATCAATACAAAGTACTCCACTAATGCCAGGTGGACAAAATGACAACTTATTTGGTTTCAAGTTCTTTTTAAAATCTAAGGATGGGGCTGGAGAGAAGGCTCAACGGTAAAGGCACTTGCCTGTGAAGCCTAAAGAACCAGGTTTGATTCCCTAGTACCCATATAAAGCTAGATACACAGAATGGTGCATACATTTACAGTGTCTAGAGGCCCTGGTATACACTCTCTCTCTCTCTCTCTCTCTCTCTCTCTCTCTCTCTCTCTCTCTCTCTCTTCTCTTCTCTTTTCTTCTCTCAGTCTCTCTTTGATTGCAAATTAAAATTTAAATCTAAGGATTATAACATCTAAGTCCTTGGTCTCCTTTCCAAGGACTCCAATTTCTAATTCTCTTTTATCCATAACTGAGGTATAATTTTTTTATATAAATGACAGTGATTTTGTTTCATTTTAAGAGTCTTGTAGAACCAAGAGTAATAAAATCATCTTACACGATTCTTACACATTTGCATAAATGTTGCGGAATAGTCTGGGAAGGATGCATACATAGCTGGCAATCTTTCAAACTTTAGAAACTATGGAAAATGTAAATTTTCCAAAAACCTTTTCCTGTGTGCTGTGATCATCTCTGTGTCTGCTGCCTACTGCTGCCCTCGCTCCTTGAACTTCTCATTTAGTTCTTTGGAGCCATTTTATAGAAATCTCATCAGCACCCCATTTACAGAGGAACCCCTTGTGCAACCCTAGTGACTCCTGGTTTTACATTATCAGATTATAACCCCAACCAAGGGGTGTCTGGAGATGTTTTATAATCTCACAACAGAAGAAAATAAAAAGGGACAGAAGGTTTCATAGCAATTTTTAAGGTGTAACTTGAGAGCCACCAAAATGGTATGTATGGCTAATGTTAAGACATTTAACTGTTAGACTCTCTTGAGACACCCACACTCACACTTGGGTATGCCTTACTCTCTCAGAAAAATCCCACATCCCTGCTACAATGTATGCTTTCATATAATATTCATATTATGTTAAAGATTACAATTTCTAACTCTGCTTCATACTGGCTTTTTCTAAAAGTCTTTTTTCTGTGTTGCATCAATACACATTGGGTTTACCTAAGCTAAGGTTACTAAAATTCCAGGGGAACTCCCAGGTTTCTGGGAATGACAGTGTAGAACTGTGTCTCAGTCCCTTCTCCATTGACAGTTTCTTTTCTCACTGCAACTCCTATTAGACTGTATAATTTTTTTAAAAAAAATAAAAGATGAAAGATAAACACTTCTCTTGTTAGTCACCCGTAGGTTTTTGACAAGTTATTGATGGGCAGCTAAGTAATATAATTCATCATGACTTATTAATAGTCACTCTAACCTTTCCAAATTTTGAAAAGCTCTGTTTTATTCTTAGGGATTTGGCAATTTTTTTTATATGAGTTACTTGGCTTGTGACAGGCAATCTTCTATATACAACGTGGCATTGCACTGCAATGCTGCATCACAATGGAATCTTTTCAAAGACAGTTTAAGCAAAAATTAAGAATTCAGAATTAACTTAAAATTCTATTATCCGAAGAATTATCAGTGTGCTTCTATTGAGATGACAATCAACCATCAGGAATATTTTAAAAGCTGGGTTTTTTTTCACATGTAAAACAATGAAAACCTGTTTTTTGTCCAAGTGCAGCATTCTTTGACATTTGTAAACTTCATTTTCAGAAACAAGGTAAAGAAAATGTGCAAATTGGGAGAGATGATAGAAGAAAAATATACTTTATGCTCTGCACAGATGATGTGTTGCTTATTCTACTGAGCTCATTCCTCCTCATGATCTGAAACAACCATTCTCTCATTAGCAAAAAAAAAAAAGTAACTTTCAAATGTATCTAACCTGGAGTGACTTACCCTAAATGGCAGAGGTACAGGTTCAACCTGTAGCCAGCCTGGCAGGATAGAAGATATTCTAATGGGATACTTGCACCCTTCCCCTTGAAATGAATGAATCCCAAGAAGTTAGAATTTTCCCAAGAATCTCATGCTGTGAGAAAGAAAAGGCTAGTGCCAGTCAAGACTGGAAACTTCTCTCCCCCAGTAAGAGCTTTCATGCAGTGCTAGCAATGTCTTAGACCACCTTGATGCAGGGAGTGGCCCCAGGACAAAGATGGGTGAGACCACACCTTAACCAGGCCCGCTTAACTAGGCATTCCTCTGGCCCTCAAGTTATACCTAAATTTCATATCTGGATACTGAACATGGACTTGCAGTGTGTTTGAGGGTGGGGGGAAGATCACTAGATCTCTTTGTCTCTCCCCAATGTGACCACCCACCATCAATGTAAAACACACAGCTCTCATCTCAAAAGGAATGAGAAATGGTTTATTCTGGGCCAAATATGAGGCAGTGACTATGGACAAAAAAAATCCAGATTTAGGTTACCTCAAATTAAATGTTCAAACACGTTAAAAATTTTATGAAGTTTTTATAGTTATGAAACAAAAGAAAGTTATAAACCAAGAAATTTTCATATACATTTGTAGAAAATCAGGTAGGCAGATGTGGTAGTTTAAATGTATGTCCCCCACATACTCAGATTAAAGCTTGTAACTTTGGTCTCCAGCCGCCTGGCTGGAGGTGTTACTTGGGGCCAATCCCGGGGTCCAGCCATAAGGTGTTACTGGAAATGGATCTGAATTCTAGCCCAAAAATGTAAGAGCTCTGATGTTCTGCATGCTGCCAGTTTTTGCTTGCAACTTTTGGTTTTTGCTGGCTCTTTTTTTTTTTTTTTCTACTTGGATGTATAGAAGCATCTTCCACCATTGATGGAACTTCCCCCTGGATCTGTAAGCTTGAAAGAAACCCCTTCCTCCCATAAACTGTATTTGGTTTGGATGTTCATCCCAGCAACATGAAACTGACTACAACAGCAGGTTACAGCAAAGAAAGGAAATTTCTGGGGCTGAAGAGATGGCTTAGCGATTAAGGCATTTGCCTGAAATGCAGAAGGACCAGAGTTCGATTCCCCAGTGCCCATATACAGCCAGATGCACAAGAGGGTGCATGTGTCTGGAGTTCATTTGCAGTGGCTTGGAGGCCCTGGTGCGCCCATATTCTCTGTCTCTCTCTCTCTCTCTCTCTCTCTCTCTCTCTCTCTCTCTCTCTCTTCTTTCTCTCTCTGTCTCGTAAATAAAATATTTTTTAAAAAAAGAAAGGAAATTTCTGCTGTAGGCTTCAGAGGTTATCTGATGATGTTAGTAGCCATTATGTTGGTGGAAACTGATGATATGTTAGTTTATCCCAAAAAAGGTTTTACTTGATTACCTGATAGTCACAAGGATGTTAGGTTAAACACAAAGGTGGGCAATAAGTGGCTATCAAGAGGGCTAAAGATGATAGCCCAAAATAATTTAGTTACGAATCTGTAGCATTCCATCTCTCCACAATCACAGTTTTATCTGTCAGTCAGCCCTGTAGGATGTTTGAAGTATGTACAGTGTTGGGGCCTGCTGAGCATAAGTATGGCCATAACAGGTTTGGTAGCTGCTGCATGACACAGGCCTTTTCCCAGAACAGGGAGGAAATTTATTTCTGGTAAACTAGGGCGAGAGGTCATAGGCTGTCGCAACTAGAAACCAGATATTGTCAAGAGATTAGGTTCCCAGAATGTATACGTGACCACCAGGATGTGGCCAGAGGGCCACAAGCCAAAAATATGTGCCTTATAGATCATGGAAAACTATTGGATGATGTGTGCTTGCTGACTCAAAATGTATAAAAATTGGCTGAAACCTGCATTTGGGATCCTTGTTGAAACCTGCTGTGCTGGGCAGATACTTGGACCCCAGCTAGCTGGAAATAAACCTCACTGTGTGACTTGCATTATCACGTGTGTCCTCTGTCCTTCTGAGGGGTGGTTGACCTCAGACCCTAACAGCAGCTGTTTCATGGGAACTTTAGTTCATGGTTCCCCTGCGGGCCAAGCATCACACTTTAGTGCATACAGAGTTAATTTAATCCAAGTATTAAATATTATTTTATGTCCCACATTGCAAGGAAGAGTCATTCCTAGGATCCGATATAGCTAACATTGAGTAGCAGGCAGGAAAATGTTCCTAAGGAGAGTAATAGCAGATAACATTGTTAAGAAAGAAACTCCTGGATCATGTCAAATCTATTAGCCATTATGATATGAGTTTAAATATTTTCCTTTCTTGGTCATCTACATCTGACATAACATTTACATGTACCACATAATAGGATTATTATACTTAAAATGGTTCAAAAACAGTCTGACTAATGAAGTGAAAAGTATCAGATAAGGGAAGCAGGTGTTTTAACCATGTAAAAAATTATATATGCTACATTGACCATATGTTTCCCCCTATGTTTACAGTTATTTGCATGCTGTGAAATACCACCCACACTACAGCTAAACTATCAGGTCTCATTACTTGAAGTTATTTTTCCAGACCAAAACCAGCTCTCAGAACAGCACACTCCAATAAGCAAACTAGATATGCACACATCTCTTGATTCTATCCCAGAACAACTCTTCATTCTGCCTCTCCTCACTCCCCCCACTGTATGGTGAGGCAGTGGGTTTCTTTTACATGATCCTTCCTGAACTCTTTTGCTGGCAACCAACCCAGAGCTTGAAATTCCTGATTTGCTAGACTTCATAATAGATTGCAGGCTACAAGGTGACCCAACAGGTTTTACTTGGCCTGAAACTATGTTCTTTCCCATTGTTCACCTCATCTTAGTAGACTGTGACTAATAACCTGCCTCTTTTGTTCTGAGTTCCCTCTCCCTCTCTGCTTAGGATTTGGAGTAAGTAGCACATCTCCTCTCTCTCTCTCTCTCTCTCTCTCTCTCTCTCTCTCTCTCTCTCTCTCTCTCTCTCTCTCTCTCTCTCTCTCTCTCTCTCTCTCTCTCTCTCTCTCTTTCTCTTTGCTTGGAGCAACCCTCTCTCCCCTGCTTTAGAGATCTGGAGCACCCCCCTCCCTCCCTATCACTTCAGACCCTGCCAGTTTCTCCTGATATTGAAATAAAAATTCTTGTGCCCACAAAGTGGTTTGTCTCTGGTCTTGCTCTATTGCAAACCCAGAATCTGTGACTAGGATGGGGGTACTCCCAGGAGAGACTGTATCCTTGGGTTCCTCCTCCCTTTTCTATCCTCCTCTTTCTTCTCCTGCCTTTGCCATTGCATCTGCGTACCCAACACCAGTCTCTATTATCCTCTGGTGAGTCTATTGAATTGTTTTTGATTCTATGTTTACAAAAATTAGGTTTTCTTAACTACTGTTCTGCTCTTCATAATGTTTACAAAAATGAGTTATAAACAAAGATCTTATGTTTTATCTCTCTAATAAGTGACACATTTAAGACCTATAATTAATTGATATCCAAATGCTAAGTTTGTATGTTTTCCCACTTGACAAAGCCTTCACTCATTAGATCAAAAACTTATTCTAATGGATCAAAATTTTTAATCAATTTATAATATTTGGCCTATTATACAAACTGACACTGCACCTATGATCTTTAATCTGCTAGGGTGGTGATCAAATAAGCAACTGACAATAATAAATTGCAACAGTTAAACAAAACTTTTACATTTTTAAGCTTTATATACTTCCATTAGTTCTAAATCTAAGATTCCCTCTTTAAAAAATTCACTCATATGGATCCTCCACGGTATGACTGTGGTGGCTCCTCTCTTGCCAGAATCTCAGGTATCGGCCTACAGTCAGTTGGTAGGGTTAGATGGGCCCCAGCTCTCTCGCAGCATCCTGAAAAATACAAACACAATCTCCATTGGAGAGTGTGATCAGTGTAGATTAACAAATATACACATTTCTGGGTTACCTAGATTCTAATTTTTAGTAGCCTCCCCGTCAATCGCTCCCATAGTGCATCTTGTCTTGGGAGCCCAAGAGTATGGGATCCGGTGCCTATCGCCCTGAATCCCAAGTTCCAGACAAGGGTCCCCCTCACTAAGTGGAAAATTGGCCGAATTTGAAAGCTGTTGATTGTCTCCCCCAGGCCCAGGCTCCTCCATTGCACAAGTGCTCCTTTCTTAGTTCGATGTTCTCTCCCAGTAGGAGGTGTGGTCAGCCTGCTCATGGCCGCAGATTGTGTTTCGTGTCAGTGGTCTCTGTTTACTCCAGCTGTTGTTGATCAGTTTCCCCTGGCAGCCTGTGCAATGCCTTCCAGCACTACACTAACTGCCTTCTGGGAGCTGGATATTGTTCCGGACATTGAAGGGTCTCTCGATGCTGATCAATGGCATTCTGTGGTTTCTTCAGCAACAGGGTTTTGCCTCAGGCCTGGGGAGGGCACCCAAGAGCTTTGACAGAATTCTGTCTTGTAGTTGGAATCTCATGAGTCAGTCGCTTTGGTCAACAGCTCAGTGAGGGAAGGAACCAGTGGTTAGAACCAGGGGTTGTCAGGCTGATCTAATTATTCACAGGCTTAGGCTCTCTCCCCTACCACTCATGGCCCCTCTTGCCAGTCGACGCTCACTACTTACTCAATAGGTTACAGTATGCTCGTGAGGATTTTATGTTTTTGAACCTAGTGTGGTTTATCCTCATGCTTAAGCCATACCCCTCCCCCCACCCCTTACCCCTCATTCATAACCGCTCACTTCATTCTACTAGTATGCATTAAGAACATGGTTATCCTGGTTAAGGACCACATATGAGGGAGAATATGCAGCAATAGATTCTCTGTTCCCTGCAGAGAATGATGGGATGAACAAGGGACCCACAGCCACAGACATTCAATCAACACAGAATATGCCAGTGAGACAGAAACCAACAATCTTCGACACAAAGACCCCTAAACTCACAACCTTAAAGCAGCCTTAATACTCATCCACCATGACTCAGGGAACTGAGTGGAAAAGGGGGCGGAAAGATTGTGAGAGCCGTGGTGGGGGAGACTATCCAGAGGCATGGCCAGGAGAACCTGGCTGAATACTAGGCTATCCATGGTCCCCTGTTACAAGGACTGATCCAGACGACCCATGGAGGAGGTTATCCAGCGGTTTGGGGAGGGGGGTAGTGGGCATATGGGGATAACAACTCATTGTTTGCCCACTAAATATTGTAACTCATTATGGACAATAAAAAAAAATCACTCATTACTTCTATACCCAGTAACTGCTAAATACACTATAAGAAAATTAAATAAAAACTATGAGTCATCTCTATTAAGGAAAGATTACTGTAAGGAACTTTTATACCTGATAAGTAAAACTTAAAAATTGGTTATTTTCTTAAATTCTTTCATATTTGAATAATTTGAAACTGGCAAATATATTTCACATGTCACTAGCTGTGTCACATCTAATTATGTGTCACATTTAAATGTCATGTCAGATATAGAAAAAGAATACATATATCTCCATATCCCAGGGTATGATGGCTAATAAATTAACATAATCCAGGAGTTTCTTTCCTAAAAAATGACTCTATATCTCTCTCCTGAAGAGCTGCTGTCTTGCCTATTCAACTTCATCTCTAATATGACCTTAGGAGTGAGATTCCTTAGCTACATGGACAATAACAATATTTGCCAAGTACACAAAATGTGATGTGATATTATGTTTGGCCAAAAAAGAACCAAAGGCTGCATTATTAGAAATTTAACTAACTCCAGAAATTGTGGTGACTTAAATGTTACAGGTACACAGCAAAAATTATCTTGGGCTATATCAGCCTTTAAAAATAGCCAATTTACTATCTTTCTTTGTGTATGACTTGAAATCTCTGTGACCACCTAAGATACACTTTGCCTGGGGTTCAAGTTCTTCCAGACATATTCCTCTTAAAGGTAGACCTATACATGAAAACTTCTTTTAAATATTTTTTTCATTTTTTTATTTGTAAGAAGAGGGAAACATAGGGAAATGACAGAGAGAGAGAGAGAGAGAGAGAGAGAGAGAGAGAGAGAGAGAGAGAGAATGGGTGCACCAGGGCCTCTAACTACTACAAATAAAATCCAGATACATGTACCACTTTATATATCTGGCTTTATATCTGGAGAAACTGGCAGGTTCCAAAAACATAGAGAGAGTAGGGGGAGCTGAGGAATCGAACCAGGGTTATTAGCCTTTGCAGGCAAGTGCCTTAACACCTGAGCTTCAGCCCTACATAAGATAAATCAGTTTTTGTTTTTGTTTTTGTTTTTGTTTTTGTATGCCAGGGCTCCCAGCTACTGAGATTTTTCTGCTTTCCAATGTCATGAGTATTTCTTTGATGATGTCAGTTCAGTCTTTAATTCATCGACATATAATAATTTTTATCAGATCTAATTCCAAATGATTTCAAAATTATCAGCTCTACCCTCTCAGTACCCATCTTGAAGCTTTTATCTGTAAGCATCTGTCTGTTAACTCAGTTCATCCAGACCACCCCTCAGTTTACCATGCGGATTTCCTCACCCTCTTCCTGATGCAAGAGTATAGATATCGGCCTCTGATTCAGACACTGTGAGAGGGGTTGACCTAGCCCCACAAAGCCCCACTCTAGCATGAAGCAAGCAGTCAGAGCTATGATGGCATAACCCATGACCTCACAAGTTTTCTTCTTTACTATGAACTTGCGTCTCTATTCATTTTTACATGAATGAAAAAGCTGGAATGTAAAAGTTGAAGAAAACTATCTCCTCCTCCCATCCCCCACTTTCCCTCCCCCTCTTGTCCATGCTCATACTAAATCAGAAATTCTGTTACAGTAATTGAGTACCTTTGGAATGAGAAAAGCAAATGCTACCTCCTCCCAGCCTCCCCCTCAGTCACGTCATGTAAGACCCCTCCTTCACTGTGAAGTTCCTTAGATCCTGTCCCTAATAACACTAAAAATACCTCGTCCCTTCTCTTGTCAATATTCTGGAGTTCTCCCTCCTCTCTCTCTATGTTTTTGGATCCTGCCAGTTTCTCCTGATATTAAAAAATAAAAGTCTTGGGACCAAGAAATGGTTTCTCTTTATTTCCCCTATATCCTGAACCAGAATGTGATGTTTTAAATGTTTGTCTAAATGAAAAAGACAAAAAATTATGTGGACTCCATTTCTACCTGAATATTAGCTAAGGCTTTATCTTCATATAGTATATGAAACTAATTATTTCTGTAACAAGTCCTTTTCTACTGCCTGTTGTTACCAATCATCTAGGTAAAGATTGCACAATAAAGATACACATATTTTAAACCTAAATTGTATGTTTATTCTATGCCATTTTCCTAGCATGTGTTCCTTAAGTTAACTGTATGTTGCATATTAAAAAAAAGAACTTTTTGCTAAAATAAAAGAGCCATGAAATGAACTTTACTTATAGCAAATTTCAAGGTAATTGACCTTTTAGAATCAAGTAAACTTAATGGGAATTAGTCAAATGCCATTAATAAGATTGTTAGACTATAGCTAGTTCTGTCCCACAGAGCAGGATGTGACCAACTGAAGCAGCCTCTTTACCCTCATATCAGCTCCAAAGAACAACAGCCTAAAATCCTTTCACTTTCCCCAACTGCCTGGGGTGTAAGGTACCTTGAGTCACACATTAATTAGCCCTTCTCACACTTCTGGTACATAGGCTAGCTCACCGTATTTCTCATAGTATATGTGATGTGTTAATTCAGCCTGCCTTCTCAAGAGGCAGGAGCCCCCACCCTCAGAAACCTTGGAGAACAGAGCTCCTTTATCCTAAGAGGCTATACCTCAGGCTTCTACCACGTGTGCGTACATGGCTTTGTTGATGACCTTTTATTTGAAAAGAGGTGATTTATCTCGGCTTCTTTCTCTCAGTTGAAACTCACAGAAATCTAACAAAGGTTTTATCTGTTTCACAAGGACGAATGTTATAGTTTGTGCTAGAATCAAAAATCTGTTGTTTAAATTTGTTGTTTGAGTGAAAGTCAACCAATAGAGTGAGTTGACCCAAGAAATCAGAGGTGGTCAAGTCCAAATTTCAGATTCGCCAGATTGTTCTAACAGAACAGACTGAAAAGGACAGAGGAAGATAAAAATATATATATACAAATATATCTTCAAAGAAGGAGCTATACCTTTGTTGGGCACTGATATGCAAAACTAATCTGTCTCAAGGTGCTCTGAGTTCCAGGGAGAAAAAGTCATTAATCCTTCCTCAACATCTAGCCTATCACTACTTTTCACTTATGAAATAACCATGTTGACAGGGACATAGTGTCAGGACTGGAGAAAAATTTCTAGAAAAAAGATCAAGTCTCTACCCTTCAAAGAACTCACCAGAGAACAAAAAACTCCCAAGCGTAGGAATCTTCCATCCATAAAATCCATAAAATCCCCAGATCCATAAAATCTCCTGGTTCCTGAAAATGGGGAATATTTTTCTCTGAGGCACATAGTCTCTGCTCCATTTCTGTACACCATGAGGTGAATGCAACGTTCTCCTCCACCCATCAGTGGTTTGTTTCTGTAGAGGCAACAGGTAGTAGGCCCTCTTGGCCCCAGTTGCATTGCAGGGCCTTGTGTTGTAGTCAGCTCCATATTGCTGGGATGAAATGCTAAACAAACACAGTTGATGGGAGGAAGGGATTTATTTTAAGCTTATAGATCCAGGGAAGTTCAGTGGGATAATAGAAGAAGCTGGTTCCCATTCATACATTCAAGCAGAGAGACATCCCGAATAGCCAGCACCACAGCAAGCACAAAAGCAGGGACCCAGGCAAGGCTCAAATCTCTCTGCAGACCTTTGGCTTGGAATTCAGATCTGCCCCGAGTAACACTTTAGGGCTGGACCCCAGGATCCAACTCCAGCCAGGCAGCTGAAGACAAGCTTTAATAAAACACCAAAGTCTATTGGGGGGCAAACAGTCAAAGTGCCACACCCTGTCATTAGCTAGTTTGGCCAATTTTTAACATATCATAGTGATGATAAGGAAAGGAATATAGGGGAAATAATGTCAAAATCACCCAGAAGTATTTTCAAATTTTACATGGGTTTCATGCCCCCCACACCCAACACCTGGGTGCTGCCAAGAGGGCTTGTACTTGAATCTCAGAACAGGAGAGATAAGGACATAAAATGATCCGTGGGAGGAGAGATGGGCAGACATGTGAACGTTTGTAACAATCTCCCAAGAAGGCCAATGATCTCCTCCTTCCACAGTGTCAACCACTAAAATAAAATATTTTGAAGACTCCCCTTCCCCCACTTCTAAGTCATTGCTCTGAAGACATGACCCTCCATAGAACTTGTGTTCTGCACATATAAGTGTGTAAACTCTAAATGTGACATTTTGATTTGTTTCCGTTTTCATAGGTTTAAAAAAACTCACTCAAGTCATCCAGAACCCCCCGTTTTTTTGTAAAATCCAGTTAACATCACATGTTTTCTCTCATGTAGAGAATCTAGATTTAACTATATTTATAGTTACATAGTTGATATTAATATAATGTGCAGATGTGTGTCATTAAAGCAGAAGTGGGGACTATTTGGAAAGGGAGGGATAGGGCCAATGGGACAGGGAAGAAGGGCAAGGAGGTAGTGGAGGCTGAATATAAGCAAAGTACAATGACATACAAAAATATCACAATAAAATGCATATTTTGTATGCTGATTTCAAAAAAAATGAAGCCACAGCTGGGGACATGTCTAAGTGGGTAGGAGTCTTGCTGAGTAAGCATGAGGACCTAAATTTGACCCCAAGCTCACACACAAAAATTCAGATAGGTCACACATGCCTGTAACTCCACCGCTGAAGAAGTCAGAGAGACAGGAAGATTGCTGGGGCTGGCTGGTTAGCCAGTTTAATCAAAACAAGAGCAAGAAAAGAAAAAGAAAAGAAAAGGAGGGCAAGGGAGGGGAGGGGAAAGGAAGGGAAAGAAGGGAAAAAAGAAAAGAAAAGAACAAAACAACAATGAAAACAGAAAACTACAGGTTCAGTCAAAGATCAAGAGGCGAGCACTAATGTCTTCCTCTGGCCTCCACACAGGTGTCCGCAGGGTACAGGCATCTGCACACACAGGAAAACGCCACAACCAAACTGAGGGGAGAAGAAAAGCAATAGCTGACATGCTGTCTCTTTTCCTACACATACATCCTTTCAGTTCAACCCTTGCTTATATGACAGAACAGCGAGCTACTTTATGAGCTGTGGAACTTTGTGGAGAGCACACTTCCAGGGGACTTTGTTCACATTATGCTCATGTGTGTTTCCAGATTTGTACTGTGTACATCCTTCACAACTGTATGAGTCAGTCTTCACCCTTTCATTTGTGTGTTTTTAATTTATTTTGAAACATTGTACATTATAAACTTGGGCCTCTTTGTTTTATTTGTTAGAACAAATGTCAGGGTAAAAAAAAAACCAACGTCACAATAGAAAAAATGAAAAGTAAAATGTACTTAATTATTGCTGACTTCCATTCTCCTTAGCCACTGTTAATGAAATTTTGTTAGTCATTCAAATTGTATTTCATAATTTCATCTATGTTATTATAAAGGATGTGTATACCATAGAATATTTAAAGCAGAGAACTCTACACAATTTTATAAACATTATCTACTCTTTCTCTCCCAATATTATTAATACTGCATTTTCTTTGAAAGCTTTGTATGTCATCGTCTGGCAACTCCTAGAGTTGAAAAGACAGATGTAGCTATGGTAGGTATCTTGACAAGTTGTGTTCAAACCAGTGCTTTTTGGTTACATAAACAGCTCTAGGTTGTATTTTAATCTTAACAATATTGATCTTCAGTCCCATGGCTGTCTATAAGAAAAAAATGAATGCTGTGCATTTATAACTCACTTCAACAATTATTAGGAGTTAAAACCATCTAAAATGGTTAGAGTCCAACCAACACCAAAGAAAAGTCACTCTTCAGGATAAAAGTGGATGAATTTGAGAGCCAAGACCAAAAACACTGGGCAATAACACACAAGCTAAAGCTTTCAATGTTAGAAGCAATGAAATGCACTCAAGTCCATGGACCATCCATATATTTAGGGATTTTGGGGAAGGAGATCAGTAAGTAACCCTGAAACACTGAGTTATATCACAATCCACAGCAAAGCCAAAGCAGGCTTCTAATAATCCTGGAAGATGGGGTAATGTTTCCTTGTTTTGTTTGCTTCAGTTTGTTTGTATGCTTGTTTGTTTTGAGATATGGTCTCACATAGCATAGGCTGGCCTCATATATATATATATACAGCTGCTGAGGATGGCCTGAACTCATTCCCCTTCTAAGAGCTAAGGACCAGAATGCTTACAGCACAAGAAAGATAAGTTCCCCTTTGAGAAGAGAAAGCAGGCATGCTTATTACACACCAGAAAAGCTTTGATTACTCCAAGTCATTTCTTGTCTCCTATAGTGAAGCCATTGTGCAGGCAACATCCAGCCTATTGAAGTTGAGAGCCGATTAAATAAGCTGATGCTCTTCCATGAGCAGTAAAGGCATTTGTCTGGGACTCGTGAATTTCTAATCATTTGCCATTAAACTTGAAACTGTGGAAGGCTATTACCAAGTAGGGCATAATCCTTCACAATGGCAATGGCATTCTTGACTAAAATGTTACCATGATTTTTTTTTTTTTTTGCTCTTAAAGTCCTTACTTTTTTTTTGAGGGCCACATCATGCTCTCTACCCTTACAAATCCCATGTAAGGTAGGCTGTCAACTTTCTTTATCCCAAGTTCACTGAGGTTTACCAGCCTGTTTTTACTTTCTGCTGCTGCAAGGAGCCAGCCCTAATGGACTGCCGCCACAGCTGCAGACGTCAGAAAAGTCCCCACCTTCCAGTCGTCATATTGTTTAGGGAGACATCATGCTCAGTGGCTATGGAAAGACAGACCCCGCTTTCTGGTGTTTTTGGTAACAGTAGGAAAGAAACATCACACCCGTCCCTCCATAGGACTTAAAAGATCCCATTAAAGAGAAGAGCCACTTCTTCCTGACCAGAAGGACAAAGTCCTCCTGCCACAGGCAGAGACTAAGTCATCTCTCCTAAGAATCTGGTGGAGCCTCTCAAGACCCCCTTCCTCACATAAAGACATGCTAAGGGGATGGGAGAAGTCATCGTTTACTGCACCCCTGAATATGCTGTGCTACCCTTGCTACTGTTCTCTGAGCTCTTATTCAAAAAGCAGAACTCCCCCCCCCCCTTTTTTTTTCTCTTCTTTGGAGACCACCTAAAATCCTAAGCATGCTTACCCTGACATTTTGGGGACTTTTCCACTTTTTTCTCAATGAGTCTCCTTTGCCTGATTTATTCCTCATTGCTCATATGCCTAATTTTCTGTTATCACTCAAGACAAATGATTGGACAATATAAAAATCTTCACCATTTGGAAGGATGCCTACCACCCCACAGGGAGAATCGCAATAGGGTTTGGGGTCCAAGCTCTGTGGAAGTCATGTACCCATCTGCATCTGCATGGATTATATTTCAGTACTATTTTAAATTCTTTAAATATTTTAGCTAATTCTATTTACATAGGGCCCATATATAAAACCATACTATCATCAGTTCCATTTCACAGATATGGAAACAAAATTCAAGCACAAAACAATCACATAGAACCCAAGTTTATAAAGCCAGAAAAACTGAAGACAGTCTGACCCAAGTTCATGTCTTCAGACTACTATGTTGCCCAGTCTTCTACTTCTGGTTACCAGGACAACAGAGGAGAAAGATGTTATGGACAGCTCATGGAAAAGGAGCTAATTTACCAAGAGGACTTCAGGGAAACCTTCCAGGAAGAAGTACAACATAAGTAGAGGCCCTGAGAAGGGATAGATGTAAACCAAGGTTGTTTTGTGACCTTCCTGGATAAAAAACACAAAAGAAGCATCTGTCCCAAATAGAGACGGAGCAGACAGAACAGAAAAAGATCCCATCAAATCCAGCTTAGTGACTAAATGAGTTTACTGGGCTCGTTTACGAAAGCATAATTCACTCTCGAGCAGCTGCACACCTTCAATCATTTCTTTTATCCTTTATATATTAACCTTGTACGCTGCTTGGTGGGGGAGAGATGATAGAATCTCGGGGGAGGGTCTTGTGGGGTCTTTTGACCCTCTTGCCCTATACCAAGAGGGCATGTTAACAGTTCTATTATCCTAGACCTGGTTGTATGCTTATAGTTCTGTTATATTTCTTTACCATGTCTGGGAACCAAGCACAGATGCTCTGTTCCATGATGGCAATAATCTGGTGGAAACAAGTGGGAGAGACAAGGGACTTGGCTTTGGAAGAAGAAGGGATAGAGTTTCCTGAGACCATAAAGGCTTGGCTGTGTATAGAAAGCCCAGAAAAGGCCAATGTGGCTGCAGCACAGAGTGTGCAGAGGAGAATAGTAACAGAGGAGGCTGCAAAAGACACTTAGATTTCTTTCCATGAACCAGATGTTGGAATAAGCCCTTAACATACTCTGAGCTCCAACACAGAGCCTAGGGAGCTGGAGATGGCAGATGAATGACACACACTCTCATGCAAAAAACTACCCCCTGTGATGTAAGTGCAGCAGTGCCCAGGTCAGGCTTTGTACTAGATTTGAGAGCTACAAAATATTTAAAAAATGATACTCCAATCTTCCTATCAGATACTGATTCCTCAGAATTAATATTTGTTTTTTTTTAGCTTTAATGGACTTGGGAAAACCAAACCGATAAATTATTACATCTTTGTCATTTGTGAGTGTGTGTGATTTCTTTTGCTCACAGCTAGTTATTACCACGGGAATAGAAGAATCAACAGAGAGAGACAATAGCCACTGTTTGAGCCCTCAAACAATGCCAAAGGTGTCATAAGGTCTCTAGCATCAAATGAAGTGGACTGTTGAGGAGCAAGACACTTTAGAAAGAGAATTAGAGAAAAGACTAAAAATGTACTTAACATAACCACATGAATAGCAATATCTAAATTCATTTCCTAAAGCACAGATTTATAACAGATTCAAATAAAGTTACCTTTTGTTCCTTTGTGTGTGCTTTTTTATTCTACAGGGAACAACATTTGATGAAAATAGCGTAAAGCTCTCAAGCTTAAAAAAATAAAAGGCACTGTCTCTGGGCTCAGGGTCCCAGGGGGTGAGAGCTCCTGCCTAACTCAAAAACAGAGGAAGTCGGGAAACCACCAGAAAGCAGAGCTCTTGCCAGGGTTAAAATCACAGGGTCTGTGATTGAAGGCAAGAGACAGAGCAAAAGTTCATATACCCTTGGGAGTGCTGGGAGTAAATGAGGACGTGCAACTACCAATAACTTGAATAGTAGATGTGTTTGCCAGAGTTCACACAATGTAAGATCAGATGAGTAATGTAGAAGACAGAAGAAGATGGACGATGGACCGGTGGCAAAACACCAGAGAGAATGCTTGATAGCATAGACTTCGACTTGAAAGTCTTTTACCCTGTCCTGGGGGAAAAAAATAATCCAAAACATTTCACAGGATGCTCAAAATTATAGAACGAATCCTACTAATTGAAAAAGCAGCCTCTTCTTACATCTGTTCCCTGTGATTTCTGACAAAGTACTTGCCAGGAAATGACAGGACTTGAAGGAATAATGAGATTGTATGGAGGATTTATATGGAATCTTTCTAAATTCCTTAAAAAACATACATTTCCTTCCAATAGTCAATGAGATCCAAGGACTATGATAAACCGCTAATCAGCACCGATCTTGTGTTCTGTAATGCTGCATTGAGAACCATACTTCGGTGGTTTACTTTACTTCACTGGTGTTTTCACTTCACTGTTTTTTGCTTAAATGATGTAGGATTATTTCTCTCTATAATACTGCTGCCTTCTTCCCTCCCTCCCTCCTTTCTCCCCTCCCTGTGTCCTTTCTTTCCTCTTCCTTTTTTATTCTTTCTTCCTTTTATTTTCTCCTCTCCTCTCCCCCCTCTCTCTTTTCTAAGGTCAGCCAAAATGTATGTTTTATGTCCAAAATTTCAACATCATGTAGCTGCAACTATTGCCTCGTGTAACTTCGTATATCTGGTGGTGACAATGGAGAGAAAGACGGAAAGGTGAGCAGTTGGTTGGGGCATTTGGAAACTTTCCAGCCCACAAAGAAGGCTAATGAGAAGGGACACAGGGAGGGACAGTAAGAAAGACAAGACAAACCACACTGTGCACAGGGAGCCTGTCATCATCTTTGTCCTTGTCAACACACATGTCTTTTCTATTACTAGTGGAGCATTTCCTTGGACACCAGGGGTTGAAAGCATCTCCCCTCCGCTCCCCACATTCTATGCAAAGGAATGATGCCACCCTGCCCTTCCCCCATGGCTGCACTATCTCTCTATAAATCCCACTAGTCCTTCAAACCCCACATACATTTGTACAACTTCCTATCCTAGCCTATATGGCTCCCTTTTTTCATTCCCCAAATGAATACTTGAATGAAAGCTTGCAGCCTCTCCTGCTGAACTTCTCACCCATCCCACCCAGCTAATCCATTCCATAGAAAGCTATGCATTGATTACATCATTCTCCCACTCCAGAGCTTTTCAGCTCTCCTCCCCTGACATGACAGATGAAATGACAAGTTCTCTGCTCAGATGTCAGCCTCACACAACAAGGCTCTGACACGCCCTTCCTTGCTTTATTCTGACTCCTCCTTTTGTGTACTGAATGGCCCATCCAAACAAGATTGTTCAAATTATTCCCTCTAGCTGAAATGCTCCTTTTCATCCTCCTTAAAATCTTCCCCTACCACAAAGACCCATTCTCACCAGCTTCTGCCCTCCTCGGGACTCTAGCAGCACTTTGGATTTGTTGTTTATTTGTTTTGCTTTCTGAGCCCAGGCTAGCCTCAAACTCCATATGTAATCAAAGAGGGTCTGGAATTTCTCTTCTCCTGCTTCCATTTCTAGTGCTAGGATTACAGGCCTCTAATTACCTCACCTGGCTCAGAAGTATGCTTAGAGCCATTTTTACATGGTGCAGGGGACAGATTCACAAACACAACTTTATAAGGTTTACTGTCTACTTCCTATCTGGGTGATCTGATGATATTCACTTACACAGTACAGAAAATGAAAACAATGCAGTAATATGCCCTGAGCAATGAAATTCTACTTACTCAAAAAGCCTTTGCATGATTTGAGGCTTGTATAAATAAACAAATAACATTCTCAAATATAGCTTCACAATGTGTGTCTGTAACAGTGTGTAAAAGTATTGCTTCCTAGCAGTGTTTAAGATATCAAGCCATACATGAGACCCAGAGTCTAGCAATAATTCAGAAATTTAAAATTATGTATGCTGAAAGAATTAAAATTGATTGTTATTAGTTATTATCCAAGGAAATAATGCAACCACAAAAAAATCTGAATAATTACAGAACCAAAAAAAAAAAAATAATAGGGGAAAAAAGAAAATGAAAAAAGAGGATTTTGATACAATTTTCCTTGAGGCTAAATGAATAAATCTAGAATAAAATTATTCATCGCTTTAGGATAGGTAGGGGGTGTCTAATCTTTTGACTTTGTGACGTAGCAATTGTTAGGGTCTCAGAGCCCTCTCCCTCTCCCAATAGACCATAACCAAGGCTTCAAAGGTCTACTTCCCCAAAAGGGCTCAAGGGAGTTCTAGCCAGCCTGGCTCCTTCCCACACCATCTGCCCACACCTCCACACATCTCCTAAGATCCTTCCTTCCCCCTGAGGGAGCACAATATCAGGCCTCTCTCTCAGATGCCTCTCTTTTGCCCTTGACTTCTTGAAATAAGGTGCATGTTCTTCCTGCTCTGTCTCTGTTTCTGCCTCTTCTCTGTATCTCTCTTTGTTCCTCTGTAATGGGAAAGTTGAGCCCAGGAATCGAACCTGGGCCTTCTTCACATACCTATCCATCTTCTGGTCTTTGGCTTCTGTTTTAATCCAACCACTCCTATTCTATCACCCTCTCTCTTTGCTTCTCAGTTGAGGATCCAGTTCTGTTGTTGTTGTTGTTGTTTTCCCAGCCTCCTTTTGCTACTCCACTGTTGGATTCCTTAAGTTCCTGCACACCTGCTGAGCCGTGACCCTCTCCCCTACAGCCCCCCCCCCCTGATCAGCCCTCCAGATTTCCCACCTCTCAGGTGCTTTCCTCCTGCAGCAGCTGTCCCCCTTTGGATCAATCTATGCTCCCAAAACCACTCCCCGCTCTTCTAAAAACCCAAGCTGTTCTGATCTGAGTCACAGAAATATAAACCTCACTACGGTCCTAGAAAGGCCGTGCCCTCAGTCATCTACCCAAACCCTTAATAACAATGGTGTCTACAAATGTATTGAGTTGGATCCATAACTATCTTGGATGAAGCACCTGCTGGAGACTCCTGCTTTAGCACTTTAGAATAAAATTGCTTTAACATGCAATACATAAACTTTGTATTTTTGACCCAGTGTCTATCAGTACAGGTAATTTCTGTTATATGAGTGTTTGCCCAAAAGCAAACAAAGAATCCACCCTTTTCTCCACCCTAGACCTGTTGAGCTTCATTCATCTTTGGTCTGAAAATGCTCTCTTTCTCCCTATCTCTAACATCTTCCACCCTGTGCCTAAAGATTTCCTCTTTCAAGGCTGATAAAGAATATGTATGAATTGCCTCCAAACACATTAACTTCTTTCTCTGTATTATGATCTGTGCGAGAAGTCAAATAACCTATTAGCTTATTTGATGATTTTTATATCTATCTTACCAGCCTGGGACAGAGGTTCTTCAGATGTTTCTCTACTTCTGACAGCTCTACCTCCCTAACAGCTGCCTTCTCCATCTAAATCCTGACTTTCCATTTCAATTCCAAATATACTTTGTTCAAGAAACCTTGCCTGGATCTCTGGCTTGGTTCAGATGTCACTCCTCAATGCTGTAATTCATCTGACTTGCTGCATTTAGCATTATACTGAAATGGCCATTTGCTTCTTATCATATATTAATTATCATGTTTCTCCATGTGCACAACCACATTCCACCTTATCTCTTATATCTGAAGCATCTAACATAGTATGTGGCCTATAGTGTGCTGAGTAAATTACTAAATGAATACCTTATTTCTTTGACAAAACAGCTTCATTCTGCTAGCTGTTTTTTTGAGTTGTTTTTTTAAGAGGGGGCATAAGAGAAGGGAAACTCAATTCCGCGAGGTTATTCTTTTTCTAATTATTTTACTAATCATATATTGCCTTTGTACATGATAACAGGAATTATTTTATAACTGAAAAACTCAGAAATCATCTAAACAACCCCTTCAAACAAAGAAGGAAAAAAATGTCAGTTAAACAGAAACAAGGAAAACTCTGAGTGTTCAAAACCAGGCTCAATGTTTTTCCTTCTAATGTGTTTTCATTTTCTTATGCAGTCAGGTTACCAGGTATGGTTTGCAATCCCTGCCTGGTCCTCCTATTCATGCATTAATCTAGGTATGGCTAGGAAGGCATTTGATAGACATGACTACCACGTGGCATCATTTGACTTCAAGCAAAGGAGATTATCTGCAGGTAATCTGAGAGGATCCCGTTTGTATCAATTAAAAGGTTTTCAGAGAAAACTGAGGTTTCTCTGAGGATCACAGTCTAATTACAGCATCAGCTCCCTCCAGAGTTTCCTACCAGGCCTTCGAGGTCTGCCCTATGGGCTTCAAATTTTCCAAGCTCATCCCCACTAAATGGATGGATGCCTGCAGGTAAGTGGGATACTTTTATTCATAAAGATGTTCTAAGTATTTATATATATATATATATATTCTTATATATATGGAAATGCATTTATGTATTAATTGGCCATTGCTTGATTTGACATTTTATCATGTTAGTTTCCACCTGTATCTGGTTACAAAAATCTGGAACTTATTTACCCCCAGTTTCTGCCATTAAATCCAGGCACATTGCTAACTACCTCAAACCTGTTGTCACGAATCAATACACATTTTCTTATGCTCACAGATTCTGTGAAACTGAAATATGGGCATGGCTTATGAGGGAGGGTCTTGTGCAGAACCTGTCATGTCAGTACAGTTCAGGTCTGCTTTGGGCTGACATCATTTGTATGTTCAACTACACTCAGTGACCAAGATGAATTACTTACATGGCTAATCGGTTACCCTGGCTACTGGTTAGAAGTTGAAGTAGAACTGTGAACAGGATCATCTTCACATAGCTTGACTTCCCTATGACTTCAGAGGAGTTAACCTGAATTACAAAGGCATTCATTTCTGACTACTAAGGATATAGTGTGAGTGAGTACACAGTATTCTACTAATGCATGAATTAATAATTTCACTAAATGTCAACATACTATTAAAACCTGAAGAACTAAGTATAGAACAAATAAAAAGAAGACACAGTCTGTCTTCCAGGCTCTTGGTAGCTGTGTTAGGAGCATTAGAATAAGAGCATCCTGCTAATAGCAGAAAGAATGAAAATGCAAAGTCTCCAAATTCTATCTTAGGGAGTAGCTACAGGCATTGTAATATTTGAATAAGGGAAAAATTAAAGGAGCAGTTTCATAAGAAAATTGGAGCAGGATTTCCAGTTGATAGAACCTCTATCGAAGTGAAACTATGAAACCTTATGCAATGCATTAACAAAGAGGCATTATGGGGGCTCCACTTGTGAATAAAAATCCCGAGTTCCAGCTAGAAACTAGAAGCTAGGAACCCAAATGATTACATCTTCTAACCCAGTAAATCACAGCAGTATTGGCAGCACTTCTGTCTATGTGTATGAGCAAGATTCTAACAATAAACCACACATTTGGAGCCGATTCTAAAGGAAGCTCTTACTTCCTTAAAAAACTAAATCAGAAGTACTATATGGTCCAAGTTTAGAAGTCAAGGGTATATTCTCAAGAAACCTGATCCCTCATGCTTATTGTAATGTTATGCATAATAGCCAAGATATGGATTCAACCTAGATGACCATCAATGGAAGAATGCATAAGGAAAATTTCATACATATATATATGTGTGTGTATACAATATATTTATATATGCATAAACACATTGTAGTTTCACTCAGTGAAATAATGTTATTACAGGAAAAAGAAAGGAGTTTATGATTGTGTTAAAATAAGTCACAGAAACAATCTATGGCTACAGGATGTGCTATTATCTAAAGAAGTAGGATTCCATATGGCTTATTCTAAATCTCTTAAATTTTGACTAATCCTACTCACACCCTTCCTTGACTCAAGCCCTTTCCCCCTTTAGGCCATTGCTCCCCAAGTAATCTGTTGATTACTTACTTATATAGAGTACCCTCTCCTTAGTCTCTTAAGGATGTCAGAGATAAAGGAGACAGAGTTTCTGGAGGCTGACCCAAGGTAGAGCACCTTGGCCCCTGGATTGATGTGGACCTGGTTCATGCATACACACACACCCCCAGGATTGCTGCTGCCAGCTCTATGGAACACCCAGTAACCATAGATTGTTTCTAGAAAAAATTCAGTGTCAGGGATGGTATACAGACCAGTGAGTTGTTGGCCAGGAAGGTTCCTGAGGCCCCAAAAAATTACAGGCCATTGCTAAGACCCTATTGCTGAAGACCACATATACTTGGGCTGCAGGTCACTGAGAATTCAAGCTGGAGCTGAGCTGGAAACCTCCTCCCTGTTAACTAGCTGACAGAAAGATGGTAAAAGCTATGGCTGCATGCAGCCCTACTGGAGAGAGAAGTCATCAACAGTGGTGAACAGCAGTAGACCTTGAAAGCCTTAAGAATTACCAGCCAGGCCAAATGAGCCAACTGGGGCAATAGTGGCACTTCTGTTGTGGGGGAAACTAATTGCTCTCTAATTGGACTAGAGGCCTGCTCCACAAGAGGGAATATATGCCTGGTACTAAAGACCTAGTCAAAAGCCTTTGTGGGGGAGGTCATGAGCCCTAGGGGAGTAATGCTTGCTGTTGTCTGGCTAAATGTGTATATTATATCTACCAAACTGCCTTATAAGCTCTTTTTTAAAAATGAGCATACCCATACAATAATGCTACTCTCACTTTTGGCTAGAGAAACTTCTCTTTTTCAGATGGTGGTGACAACTGGGATAACTCAAAAGACACCATAGTGCTTAGAAGAAATGACAGTAGAATGTTCATTACTGGGTCATCTCTATCACACTTCCTGAGGCTCGGGGTCTATTGCGGTGGCAGAAGGATTGTAATAGCCAAAGGAAGAGCAGGGCTGCTTACAATGCAAACTTCCAGATACAAAATGGTCTTGATATTCATGGCCTCGCATTTCCTTATAATACCTACACAAAATAGGAGGAAAGGTGATGACACTGAAACAAAATAGAGGCTAATTGAGGGGGGGGAGAGATGTGAGGGAGGGTGGGGAGGAAATAATAATGGTTTATTATCTATAATTATGGAAGCTATCAATAAAAAGGGTTTTAAAAAAGTTATCAACCAAAACAAAAAGTCACAGAAAGATAAATACTGTATTTTTTTCTCATATGAAGAATGTGATTTAAAACATACAGGGCTGGAAAAGATGGCTCAGCACTTAAGGGCACTTGCTTGCAAAAACCAGATAGCTTGAGTTTGATTCCCCAGTACTCATATAACCCAGATGCACCAAGAGATACATGTGTCTGAAGTTTGTTTGCAGTGGCAGGAGGTCCTGGTCACCCATATTCTCTTTCTCCCTCCCTCCTTCTCTTTCTCTCTCTCAAATAAGTAAATTAAAATATTAAAAGAAAATATGTATATAAGAATGAAAGTAGCTTACTAGACACAGACTATTGATCATTTGGGCTGGAACCTATGTGAGTCTGTGTTAATTATCTAAAGACCCAGTATTTATTAATGCCCATTGACACTCTTAAAAATATTTTGAATACAGAGCAATGCCTTATCCTCTGTCATGTTTAAATCTTTATTCTAAGTGATTTCACTGCAGAGAAGTTCTCTGGAGAATAAGATCCACAAAACACTACTTACAAAGTTGCTTTTTTAATTCAGAAGCTTCCTAGAGTTGAGGTCGTAACTCAAAATTAATGAGCAGTTGAACTCAACTCACCTTTAAATTTTTTTGTTTTGTTTTTAGTAGTTTCTCTGGGCTAGACACATAAAAATGCAAATTAGCTCTTAGAGAGGAAGCTCAAAATTTGCAAATAAGAAATACACAGGAAGATGAAAAGAGAAGCAAATGCAAGTGAGACAGCAGATGAGATTGCAAATAAATTTAAAATGTCAACTATAAAAAGAATCATGGCTCAAGATCATAAAAGATGCAACACGAGAGAGGGCTGGAAAGAAAACCAAAATAACTAATAGTACCTGAACAGAACATTTAGTTATTGTGGCTGTTTAGGATTATAATAAAATCTCACCTGTAGGACACAAAATCCTGCTCTTTCAAAACACACAGATCTCAAGTACACCTACCTGGTTCTCTCTAAATTTTCTTATGAATATAGCATAAAAATATATGGTTTATATATTTTCTCAAAATTTTCATATCTCAGAAGAGGAAAATAAGAGTATGAATCTACTCATGAGCCAGCGCTTACTCTAGCAAAAAAATTTTAAAGACATATAGATTCAATCTATCTGTGTTGTGCAGCTCTGTACCTATCATGGTTAGGATACAATGTATTAATATAAGAAAAACATTAGAATCAAGAGTAATATGAGCCTTCCCTGTTATAACCTTATTATCTCTTGATATCCAAAAATATCCTAAGAGAATGCCCACATTCTATGCCTTTACTCCAACACCCCCCACTGTTACCACTATCCATTTCCTTCTCCTAATATTTCTTTCTGTATAGTGTTCACAATTTCCACAATGATAGGCCTCCTACTCCTCCTTTTAAGACTAAATTTAAATAGTACACATTCCTAAAGCCTTTCTTATCCATTATCAAGCCCCATCACCTGATTGATTTATGGACAATCCTTACCTTTGCATTCCTGCCTCATTTCTTGTCCTTGTGGGTTTTGACACATGCCTCCATGTTAAGTTCCTGCCTTAGTGTTAGATGAATCAACATTAACAATGTATATAGTATGTGGAATTCATCAGCCATGGATCTCATAGAGATCAGTACAAGGTAAAACTTGCAACCAATAGAGGGCAGATACTAATAATCTTGAGCCTAGGGGTTCACCTTATATTTACAATAGTAATCTGATACAGATTCACATACAGTGTAGATAGAAAATTAATGCCAAAGATTGCCGCCTCTATTAACACAAACTTTTTTTTGTTTGTTTTTCAAGGTAGGGTCTTGCATTAGCCCAGGCTGATGTGGAATTTACTATGTAGTTTCAGGGTGGCCTAAAACTCATGGTGATCCTCCTGCCTCTGCCTCCCAAGTGCTGAGATGAAAGATGTGCACCACAACAGCCAGCTGGATTTATTTCTTCAAATGATTTTCTTAGTGTGAATTCTCTGAAAAAAAAAAAAACAAGAACATATGTTTTTTCATGGAAGTATCTCTCAACAAAAATTACTGAATAAATATTTCACCACCGAGGATAACATTTTTAAAGCAAAAAATAAAGTCTGTTAATTGAGAATCTTGTTTTTAGCATTGTGATTTGATAAGAAAGTTATTTAGCATTTAATGAGAACTCTGTAGTGAAAAAGTGCCAGAATTGGAATCATAGCCAATACAATCACTTCTATGCTTTGCAAACTGCAGTTTACCAAGGTCTCTGTGCCTCTCTTTTCTCTCCTATAAAATGGGAAAAGAAATAAACTCCTCATAGCTTTATAGCAAATACTGAATCATATAAGAATTTTATAAAGAACCATTTCTATGTCTAAGACATATAAAAGTATTCAATAAATATATGTGGTTGTGGTGTGAATTTATCCCAAGTCTTTAAAATAAGATTGAGGGTTCTACCCTGCAGAGAAGGTCGGGATGAACAAGGGATCCATAGCCAAAGCCATTCAACCAACTCAGGATAAGCCAAATGTGTTTGTGTTTTTCAGGATGCAACGAGAGAGCTGTGGCCCATCTAACCCTACCAACCCACCATAGGCCAATGGCCGAGATCCTGGCAAGAGAGGAGCCACCACAGTCATATCAGGGAGGATCCATAGGGAACTCAGCAGACAATGAATGATGAACAAGGGACCTATAACCACAGTCATTCAATCAATACAGGATAGGCCATTGAGACAGAAACCAAGGATTTTCGACACAAGGACCTCTAAGCTCGCAACATTAAAGCAGCCTTATTACTCACCCACCACGACTCAGGGAACTGAGCGGAAGAGGGGGCGGAAAGATTGTGAGAGCCGTGGTGGGGGAGAC